>APFE031293188.1:8262-18850 GCA_000404065.3 Pinus taeda
GTATCATCCAAGAATTGTTCATTTATGTAATGTAAAGGAGGTTGCCCCCTCGAAGAGGCTGAATTCTAAGGCGTTGATCTATATTTTCTATCTTTTTCTTGAGCTGGTTTCATAACAGTATGATTTTTCTAATTATTTTTGTATGCCTTTTACTTTTCTTCATTGTTGAATCTATAATTGGAGAAGTGTCATTGAATATATGAAGATATTTTGTATTGACCATTGAATGCAAAGTGAGTATATGGGGAATATTTTGATAACAATGGATTGTGAAGTTTACAAACTCCTAACAAAGCTTACAAACATTGACAAGAAAAGGCATGGTGTTGCAAGCTTAGGTACAATAGTAGTGTGTTCCAAAAAGTTGCATAACATGTTAAATTTTGAAATTGTTCTATGCTGTATCAATTACTTTAGCCTAAATCAATACTTCAATTAGCAATCTTTCCAAGTACAATTAGTATTTCCATTCATGAACAATAATTGAAGATAGAATAATAATTGCAATGAAAAAGGAGACAATGAACACATCAACAAGAGACACCAGGTTTGGTCCAAGGCTAGGAAAAACCACACAAGGGTGAAAATCCTTAGAAATTATTCTTCTATTAGATTGTCAAAAAATGTTCAGCATAGAGTACAATGAGCTCAATACAATGTCATCAGTAAAACAACTCAGTTACACTCATAAATAAGTTTCCAACATAATAATATATCAGAGACAAGTTTTTCCATCTGTGGTCAACTTAGGTCAATGGTCAATTTTAGTCAAACTGGATGCATGAGGAGTTATGTGAGCGACTGGAGGCTTCCAGTCGCTCCCTTGAGCTTTCATGCTAGTGACTGTGGTTTAATTTTCTGTGTGACATTATTGCGACTATAATCCAAAAACTGTAAAACAAATGCGAGCCTCAGACCCTATAATTTTAGACTTTTGCGAACTTCTATTGTCGTCCCTACCTCAAACCTGTGTGAGCTAATCAATGAAGAAGAGAAGAAGAAGATGCTTGGTGATGTCCAAATGAGCTTGAGGTCACTTGTCATAGTTTCTTTTTTTTCATCTATTTGTCGTAGAACAACAATGCCAATTATTTCAGTGATGGTTATGAAAGCTTGTTCTTATTAAATTTCAATTATAAATGTCATTTTAATACATGTACTTCCATGGGAGATTATATCAGCCCACAATGATTTAAAAACAACTATTTAGAGTATTTTCATCATATAATTCAGCTCAAGAATTGAATCAACTTAGTGACCTGTGTTTCCACATTGTGGTTGTCAAGAACTACATGGATAGATGAATTTAAACCTATGCTAGTTGTACTAATCAATATATGCCAAAGTGCTTCAAGAATTCGCCAAGAATACTCTATGTGTGCAAGAGTATGAGAGAGTGAGAGAATATAATAGTGATCCATGCTAAAACTGACAAAAGGATAGCCAACCAAAAGCTGAGAATTGGTCCTCACAAATCTTTTTAATCAATGAGGCCTTCATTTTCATCATTTTCCTTCAATTTTCCTCACATGCAAATATGTGCCTTTTCATTTCTCTTTTCTCCTATTTTCCTTCATTTCATAAATAAAATGTCAATTATTACTACTTTGCCTTTGCCAATTTGCATATCCATAAATAAATTACTAGTGATACCCATCACTATATTTCACCAAACATTCCTCTTGGAATATGTCTCCCATGACCTTGGTATTATTTTATTTACATAGAAAATCAAGTAGGGGTTGTTATAAATAATTTATATTAAATATGAGAAAATAATAGCAAAATAAATCAATAGATGATGATGATGATGCTGATTAATGTCCACTAAGACCTATATGGCCTACATGGCTTTAAGAAGGTAGGAGATTAAATAGAATTTATAACATTTTATTTCTATGCTAAATAAGAATTCAGAAAAACATTCCTAGATCGCCATAGTTTTGTTGAGCTAAAAGGTCAAGAAGGTTGATTGTATGACAAATATTTAGAAAATCAAGTCAAATGTGAGTATAAGATGGACAATTTAAGAGAAACTTATTTTCATCTTAGACCCTCATAGGGTTGCATAGGTGACAATTTTTTTCATCCCATGGTGTTTTAGGTGTCAAAATTTTTCATCTCATGGTGTTTTGAATGTCCATAAGAATGCACAAATTAAAATCTCTTTATCCCATGGTGTTTTTTGGAATTGACCAGCATCCATAAGATTTCACAACTGAAAAACACTTCATCCCATAGTGTTTTGGGAATTGACCAACACCTAGTTTCACTGTGAAACTCATGAAAATTAATTCCAATCTTGGCAATGTTCATTTTATTCTTTACAAGACAGATAATTTTGGTTTTCTAGATTAGGGTTAATCACCTCTTTATAATATCATAGTTCCTAGTTTCCCTTTTCCCTCCAACTCTTTATTTTCCCACAATTTATCCTTAAATTTGGGATAATAATATTTTAATATTATCTTGTTCTACAAGATCTCTTTTATTTCCCAATAATTTGATAATAAAATTTACAGTGCCTTTATCTAATTTAAACATTTTCATTATTATAAAAATTTAAAATACACATACAAATTAATATTTTATGTAATAAAGTAAAAGATTAGAAATTATCCTATTAAATTGAAATTAAAAAACTTTAGGGATTCCACACACATATCAAATAATTTAAACGCACAAAAGGGATGGGTTAAATTTTAAACAAATTAAATTAACTTTTAACATTTATATATATTATATATAATATATATCTCTTCTTTTAAAAAAAAAATCTCATCTTAGCAAGTATTATACCGTAGCTATTTTCTGCCACTTAAGTTAAATATAACTAAATTAAAGTAAAAATATTGAATCCAATTTAATGTTATTGAAGTTTAGAATCCATTCAATTTAAGTTTTATTGATTAGTAAATTGAGATATTTAGTTTATCGTAATTATGGGTTGTTTGCAAGTAAGAACAACTTTGTTGCCAATATTCTAAAAAATGTATGGTATTAAATAACTTTAAATATTATATGTTCCATGATCTCATGAAGAAACAATAAAATATATTATTTAAATTTATAATATCTTAGTTATTATCTAAATTTAGGCTTCTATAATCCATAAAAATGGGTAGGCAAATGAGTTATGTTATTATAGCCAAAAAAAAAAAAATATTTAATCTTGGTCATTAATTAATAATAATATTATAAAAGAACTTAGATATTATTACTTCATTATTTTTTTAAAGTATAATCGAGTTGCCTTTAAGTGTAATTTGGTTTATTTTCTGATCTAATTGGGTAAAATTAATAAAGTGAATAAAAAATGGGATTTTTTTTTGGAATTTATTTTGTTCGTTAAAACAAAATTTTGTTTTATCTTTTTATTTTTTATAAAACTTCAATTATTTAACTATAAAAAAGAATGACCTCAAAAGATCAATTTTTCTATAAGTTAGACTACGCTAGCTAGTCTAACTTATAGATGAAATAGAGTTTTTCAAAACAATTTCAAGAAAAAATGTGATTTTTTGTTGTTTAAAATGTATTTTTGAATGCAAAAATGGATTCAATGCCTGAAAAACCCCGAGACACTTGAATTCTTCACATTAAACAAGCTAAACTCAATTTTTTAAAAATATTTGTCTAATTTTTGTTGAAATTATCCAAAACAAATATCGTGAAAAGATCATTTCGCTTATAAATTAGACTACGCCTAAATTAGAATATCTTATTCTAATCCCCTACACATCAACATGTACTAGTCATACTTATACTAGTTGGGAAAACTATGAATCCATAATATATGTTTCCTATTCCTCTACTAGTATCTTTAGGGCCTCCAATTATAATATCCCTACCCACAATTAACCTTGGTAAAATTACACCCTCTCTACAAAGTTATATCTATATTAAAAAAATATCACTATCCCAAAACTAAAATTGATAATTATTATTATTAAAAAAAAAGAGAAAGGAAAAGAAAATGACCAACAGTGAAACAATGGAATCAAGGGAATCAGAATCATCAGCCCAATAATAACATTGGAGGCTATCAAAATTCCACAAATTAACCTCAACATCATAATTCCCAACCAAAACCGAGAAAGAACTCTAAGCTTCATATGAACCATCTTTTCTCTCTTTATGGGATTTACGAACAGTATACCTTAAACTCCAATTGCTCGTGCGTGTTTATTCGTCACGGGATGTCGATGGGCACTAGAAGATGGAAAAGGAATGAAAATAATTGAAGAGATTTCCACCATCCATGGGCGGTCATTACGTTGCATTTTCTTTCAGTTGATGGGACCGACAATGTCGACAAAATATGCTGTCATTCCTTCACATAGAGTCCTCCCTTCGGATATCAACTTTAGTTTCTTTCCATCGCTGAAGATGCGCGCCAAATCAATGATACTGATTGTCGTCGCATCACGCGTACTCTTCTCCTTTAATATCTTCCACTGTTTGATTAAACGTTGTGTAACCAATTGGATCGACCCCCCATCTGAAACACAAGGGCAATGTCTGCCACAAGATGGAAAATGAATGAAAAAAATTGAAGAGATTTCCACTTTCGATGTCGATAGGCACTAGAAGACGGAAAATAATGAATGAAATTTCCACCCTCGATGTCGATAGGCACTAGAAGACGGAAAATAATTGAACAGATTTCCACCCCGAATGGCCGGTCATTGCGTTGCATTTTCTTTCCATGTAGATGGGACCGACAATGTTGACAGAATATGGTGTGATTCCTTCCCCATAGAGTCCTCCCTTCGGAAATCAACTTTAGTTTCTTTCCATAGCTGAAGATTCGCGCCAAATCAATGATACTGATTGTCGTCGCGTCACGCGTGATCTTGAGTAATCGATTGGATCGACACGGCCCATCTGAAACACAAGGGCAGTGCCTGTGACAAGCTTTTTCTATGCCACTCATTTGATGGAATGGGTCCCGGCAGGTGAAAGAGGTTGGAATTTGGCGTGGGTTTGTTGAAAAATTAGCATTATCTGTTAAAAGTAAACTGAATTTTTTTAAATATCTGATAAAGTTGTTGTGGCCGTCAATTTATGGTAAATAGGATTTCAAATTCCAATCTATTTCTTACTATGTTGCATTGATATGATATATGGGAAGCTGAAGAAACTCTAGTTGTGAAAGGTATTTTTTAATCTACAACAAGTATTATATAGTAGTTAGTACTTGTAATTTAGTTTAAATATTGTTATATTAAAGTTAAAATATTGAATTCAAGTTAGTGTCAAAGTTGAGAATCCGATTAAATTTGGTTTTATTTATTGGAAAATTTAAATATTTTGTTAGTTGTAATTATGCATTGTTTACCACTAGAAACAATTTTATTGAGAGTTATAAATATTTTTTGTCCACCATTATATTTTTATTAATAATAATTTGTTAATAAAATAAAATATAAATTAATAATTAATATAAATATATAACTATGTATATATAAAATTAACTCAAATATAAATAATGAATTATTTATAATTAAATAAAATATATCTGAATTGATTAATACATAAATAAATAAACACATAAAACTTTTATATATATATATGTAAATGTTTAACATTTATTTATATTCGAAAACTTTAATATATATGTTTTTTATATTTTAATGATATATTAACATTACATTTAATTGTACACTATATACATTTTTCCGGTTCAATGATCTCGTTTTTAACCTGCCAGTTCAATGATCTCGTTTTTAAGCTGTATTTTTTATATTTGATTGATAATGCTGAAAAGATCGGAAGAAATATATAGAAAGGGCAATAATAGAATATAGAAATTCGCTTTGTTGGCTACCAGTCTGAGTGGAATACTACAATTTGAGAGTTTGAAATTTTCAAAAAATTGGGGGATTTTAATTAATATGATGTTAAAAATATCACAACAATTACATACGCCAAGAAAATATATGATAATCTATTATATAAAAGAAGTCAATTTCTCTATTAAAAATTGAAAAATAAATGTATATTCATATTAAATTTTTATAACTAATTTTATAAATATAAAATTATTTTAAAAAATATTAAATAATATTTAATCAAAAAATTACAAATGCTTAGATAAAAACATTCCATTTCATATTGAATAAACTTATTCCCTTAAAAACTTTTTTTTTTTTTTTTTTTTAACGATGAATTCATAAGTATAGAGAAGGATTTATCTTCCTTTCCCATTACATTTACATAGTACTAGCATTGCTAAATTTTATAATGTTACTATAAAATATTATAGTTGGACATAAATATAGATAAGGATTTATCTTCCCTCCACACTACACTTACATAGTACTAACACTAGTAAAGTTTATAACCAAAAGGCACAAGACCATAAGGCCCAAAATACAGATAGGATGAGAAGACAACCCATATACATCAATGAACAAGAGGACGTATGGAGTATGACCTGCACCTTGTGCATCCGAACGACAAGGGTCTCCATGAACATGGAACTCCATGTGATCATTTATATATGTGGACAAAAATAATTATAGATCTCTATGAGAGTCATTTCTGTGAAGCCTTGAGACAATGTGTGTTCAATAGGATTCCATTTGATGACACTATGAGATTATTGTTTTTTCATAGAAATGGATTTGTAATGGTTCATGAAGGTTTTGGAGGGAGGTTTGGCACTGCGAATCCTAGTGGTCTCCAAACCCACTAGTGCACGCTTTCATTCTTTAACATTTCCTTATTTTCACAAGGTTAAATTCAATAAATTCCTAGTCTAGATAGTGGTATTTCCTCTCATTTCCATTGACGTTGTCATCCCTAATGTGCTAAACTTGGTTGTGAACTTTCGTCTAGATCATTCTAAGATGGCAATGTTTTCCAAGAATTCTTTCCTAGAGATTTTGAATCTACAACTAGAGATTATGGTTTACAAGGAATGTCACGGTTCGAACTATGATATGAGCTTGGGAAAGGTGTTGGGTAAATTCTTAGTTCTTATCGACGTGGAGAGAGACCACGAGATCATAGTCATGTTCCATAATGGGTAGGCGTCTATTGGGAAAAACTCGGTTGGAGATTCAAAAGCGGGTCCTCAACTTCACTTGAACATTGGGGCAGAACCCAACCCTAGGTTCGTTTTCTAGTTTGACAACAAGCTCGAGTGCATTTCGCAGGTCTTGCAAATTTAGGGAAATATTCATAAACAAATTTTCAGTTGCAAGTTTAGCCACGATAGGAATTCCAATGAGAAAACATAAAGAAAGAAGAAAACTTTTGTTTCGCAACAGAGCCTGCTACATATGACTACTCCAATGCATGACCAATAGGAGCATGTGATTTTGGTGGAGGGCACGAAAATGGTGAAACATATTTATTTTAAATGTGAACAATAGAGTGATGAGGATCTTGGAAAGTTTCACCAGATTTTTTATCAGAGGTGGAACTAACCTCAAGGCTATGAGAACATGACATCACCATTAGCTTGTGCTAAAGTGCCTCAACAACTTGAGGAGTTTCCAATTCATCAAAATATGGATCATCAAATATCGGTGGCTTAGAAAGATCAACAGTAGGAAAATAAGAATCATGATCAGTTGAATGAATGAAAAGATCACAATAGCCACGATCATAAAATTCAAGATGATGGAAAGTGACATCCTAATGATCTGACAATCATATGGAGAGGATGATGAAAAAGGAGAAATTTCACCCTCTAAGTTTATGGAAAAGTAAGATGAGAGGTTGGGATGATTAGGGAAGATAGATTTGTCCTCTCTGAAATCAAATGGAAAACTAGTATGCCATGTGTTCTACGAATCATTAGAACTGAAAACATCCGGAAATTAATTTTGACAAGATGGAACATAAATGACAGAATCATGGAAGATGTCAAGATAAAGCAGACAAGGTGCAGACAGAAGGAGGTCATACTTCATCGTAGATTCTTCTTTAGATTCCCACACATAGCCATAAAAGATGATAGTGCAGGTTGGGTATTCAACACCAGCATCGTCCAAAACTTGATTGTGAACATCACATGTGAGATCCGAGATGTATGAACACAACACACCAAAATTTGGAGGATCAAAGGTACCAAAGGATGGAGGCTGTGGAGATAAAACGACATGACAACCATCAGGGTTACAGGCCAAATCTGCATAGAAATCCTAAGCAGGTGGGCTAGGAGGGGATGGTGATAGATGAATAGGTGGATTCTCAACTTCTCTCACCTTGACCTGTGGAGCTAGAGTTATTTGATGAGAAGGGGATGGAATGTCACTTGGGACAACAACCTTGTTCATCTAATATGTGGAAGCTCTAATAATGAGGTATGTTGGGAGAGGTTCGAAAGATTCTAATTCATGTAGATTCTCAGAAACATGAACAAGATATTGAAATATTTCCACCAAAAATTCCCAGTCAACTTCATCTTCAGGAAATTCATAATAGTAGTGAAGAAAATGATCATGAAAATCTTGACGTGATTCGTCCGGTGATTTTCACAATTTTAAAATTTATTGATTAAGGCCTTCGTGGTCATAAAGAATGAAAACACGATTTAATTCTCTAAACAAGTGATAAAAATAACATATAGAGGTTGCAGTAGGAAAATAGAGGTACAAAGCTAGACTTGTGGTGAAGGGGTTTGCACAGAAGAAAGACATTGATTTGATGAAATATTCTCTGTTGTTGTTAAAATGACTTCAATCCAAAATATTTTAAGTCTAGTAGTAGTTGAAGATTTTCATCTTGAGTAGCTAGATGTGAAGACAACCTTTCTCCATGGGGATTTGGAGGAAGAGATATATCTGCAGCAGCCACAAGGATATGAGGTAAAAGGGAAGGAGAAACTAGTGTGCAGGTTGAAGAAGAGCTTGTATGGCTTAAAATAGGCTCCAAGGCAGTGGTATCTAAAATTTGACAGGTTTATGTCTGAATAAGGTTATACTAGATGTCACTCTGATCATTGTGTTTATCTCAAAAGGAAAAATGATAGTAGCTATATTATATTGTTATTGTATGTAGATGACATGCTTGTTGCAGCTTCTAACATGCAGGAAATAAATGTGCTCAAAAGGAAATTGGAAAACTCATTTGCAATGAAGGATCTGGGTGCTGCAAAATAGGTAGAATCGTAAATTAACATTGTCTCAAAGTGAGAACATAGAAAAAGTGTTGAAAAGGTTTAATATGCAGAATGCAAAACCAATTAGTATACCTTTGGCTAGCCATTTCAAATTAAGAAAGGAGGCATGTCCCAAGACTATAGAAGAAATGGTTCATATGTCTAAAGTTCCATATGCATCAGCAGTTGGAAGCTTAAAGTATGCAATGGTCTGGACAAGGCCTGATATTGGACATGCAGTGGAAGTTGTAAGCAGGCACATGAACAATCCAGGAAAAGAAAATTGGGTGGTAGTGAAGTGGATTGTCAGGTATTTGAGAGGTACCACAAATCAATCATTATGCTTTGGTGGTTCAAACATTGCTCTACAGAGATATGTCGATGCAGATATGGCAGGTGAAAGAGATAACAAGAGGAGCACTATAGGATATCTATTTACTATAGGTGGAACAACTTTCAGTTGGGTTTCAAAAATCCAAATTGTTGTTGCACTCTCAACAAGAGAAGAAGAGTATGTTGCTGCTATAGAGGCTAGTAAATAAATGATTTGGTTACAAAGGTTTCTGGATGAATTGGGTAAAGAGCTAGAGTTGGGCAGGTTATGCAGTGACAGTCAAAGTTCCATACATCTTGCAAATAAATCTTCATTTCATTCCAAGACTAAACATATACAGCTCAAGTACCATTTGATACAGATACACTAGCCAAAATCCTGCAGATATGTTAACAAAAGTTGTAACTCGGGAGAAACTAAGAATTTGCTCAGTTTCAATTGGTCTTCAAGTATGATGAAGAAGATGAGAAACAGTCAGGTCCAAAGTGGATTCATTGTCTAGCAAATGAACCAGTGGTGGAGTTGCTATAATCAGTCTCCAAGTGGGAGATTTTTGGGTGTGGAGCCTGATTATCTTCTATATTCAAAGGTTTCAGCGGAATGTATACCCCAAGAAGACTGTACACCCCGCCATGTGGGGGGGACTTGTCAACCCCAGTTGGGGGGTCCAGGGCCCAGTGGTCCCCTGGTGGGGGTTCAGGGGCAGTGCCCCCGAAGCTAAAAATAGATGTAAAATTGCCTTGTAAAAGTCTAGTAATTTCTAGTCAATCTAGGCTATTCATTAGGTCGATGACCTATTGGTAGAAGTTATGTTTAATTTAGGGTTTTTTTCCCTAGAAGGAAACCCCTCACTATATATGAGAGAATTGTATTGTATTTATGTATATCTGTATTCTGAGTGAGGAAGAGAGAGGATATTGAGAGTGAAGAGGGTGTTATAGTGGATCTGCTATAGGTTGTATCTCTTTAGTTTGTTGGATAATATAATAAAATAAGGACTGGATGTTTCTCCGTGGATGTAGCCCAAACTGGGTGAACCACGTATATCTGTGTCTCTCTTGTTTTATGCGTTTTCTGTGTTTATATTTCTACAATATTTTATGTGTTCCATTGCTCTGTAATATATAATTTATAACAAT
>APFE031293188.1:19241-67895 GCA_000404065.3 Pinus taeda
TAAATTCATATTAATTTAATGATATTAAAAAATGGTATGAGTAATATTAAATGTAAAATTTTAATTTTAATCTTTTGAATTTGGAAACTTGTTCCCAAGCTCCCATTTTCTTGAAATTGAAACTCCCTAAATCCTAAGTTCTCAAAACCATTATCAACAGATTCTATATGTTTTATTGTTGTTCCTAAGCTCATAGAAATTAAATGGAATGAAAGATTCTAAGAAATTCCATTAGTGGTTTTGAATCGGCGAAAGAGTCAACGTTGTTAGGTTTATAGTGGTGGCTTTGGGTACATGGTTTTCATGGCTCCTGGTATTAGAATCCATGGGTTACATGTGATGAAGTCATTGAAAGACATGGAGATTAGAGCCCATGGGTTACATGTGATGAAGAATTTAAAAGGCTTGGAGATTAGAGCCCATGGGTTACATGTGATGAAGAATTTAAAAGGCTTGGAGATTAGAGCCCATGGGTTACATGTAATGTGCTTGAGTTGAGCAGAGGCTCACTTGGTGGGCCCAAAATTTTGGAAGGCTTGGCTACCTTCAAATCATCCCTTGTTGCTTTTAAGCTACTTCATAATAATAGGTCTTTCCTTGGTTGTGGGTTTTCAAGGTAAATCATGGTGTGCATGCTTTATATGTGGTATTCTTGTTGTGTATGTGATTTTTACGAGTATTTCTCTCATATTATTTTTTATTCTTGAAAGTGGTATGAGAGCTAATGGGACATGACCTTTAGAAGGAGGTGAAGGATAAAGTGTGCATACATGCTAGAATGTCAGATAGAAATAACTAAACCATAAACTACATATATATGGGCATATGACTGTAAGACTTGGTTAGGCATGCATACCCTTACTAGTAAATCCTTCGAGTAGTCCTAAGGGAAATGCGTGGAGAGCATGAGGGTTTTCTCAATAAATTTTAAAGGGGGGAATGTTAAGGTACAGTAAATTTTATTATGTGAAAGATTTAAAGTTGTTAGGTCCATAGTAGTGGTTTTGAGTACATGGTTTTGGAAACTTGTTGTATTAGAGCCCATGAGTTACATGTGATGAAGCCTTTAAATGGCTTGGAGATTCCATATTGTAATGTGACTAGGTTGAGGTGGTTCACTTGGCCTTGCTAGGATGTTGGCCTCCTTGGTTTCTTTTAAGTCAATATATTGCTGAATTTAAGCCATGTGATAATAATGAATTTCTTATTAGGTTAGTTTTTTGTTCTAGATAGGTTTTTTCACAACAAATCATGGTGTGCATGGCTTATATGTAGCGTTGTTGTTATGTATTTGATTGTTATGATTACTGATCATGTACTATTCTTATTTCTAATAAAAACTATACATAATACCAATGTGGTTATTTCTATAAAAAGTTTAATTTGTTTCATAATAACTAACAATTTCTATATTGAACACTATATTTTATGATATGAAGTTGGAAGAATAGAGAAATTATTTTATAATTCTAGACTTACCTTTCTAACCATTAAAATAAATTATGAATTAGGTTAGAAATATTATTTATTTCTTTTATTATTATTTATAATTTGTATTAAAAACTAAGTTGATCAATGTTTACTTTATGCGAAATAGATCAATGTGCAACAAATTTCTTACTTATATATCCATTTAATGATAATCTTAATATTGTGTCAAATATTTATTATTAGTCATTTTAACTATTAACAATTACTAAATTATTAGGAGTTTGTATTTACTAAACCATCGAGTGTATTTTAGAATGATCTATAAACCTATTTAATGTCATATAAAATTGTGTTCACTATTTTTACATTTTTACTTGTTGACATGGTCACTAATATTGTTAGGGCATGAAAAAATCAAACCAATTGCATCATGCTTATAAGGCAAGTGCTCTTCCATTTGGTTAACATCTTTTAAAACATTAGAAAATAAAAAATACAATTATTTCATCAAAATTAAGAAAATCATCTTGAATCATAATAACCCAATAACGTGTTCAAAATTATTTAAAAAATTATAATAAAAACCCATATTTCTTGTACATTGAAGCTAGGATATAGTGATATACACTATGAACATGTATTAAAAAATAATCTTTTGACATTTCGATCTATGTGGTAAGAAATGGAATCGGAAAAGCGATTTATTGAAAAAAATCACTAATAAAAGGTAGAGGCCTTAGAAAAGAGATTTCTTATTAAGAATTTCAAGCCAAACATTGTCCTTAATGATTCAATGTCAATAAATATATCTCTAATTTCCTAAGAGATCGAAAGGAAAGCATATATCAACATGAGTCATTGATAAATTTGAAAGAAGAGAAGCTATTGCGCACTACAATTTTAAATTGTCAAAGCTAGTTTTCCACTATATAGTTTGGGTTCAACAAAAGAGAGTTTGAAATACATTTCATTGATTCTCAAACACATTGAATTCATAAAACAAACTTGTTGGAATACTGGAGTGAAGATATGCAATTTCACCACATAATGTTAATCTACCTTTTATATTTACCATACCATTTATTTTCCACAAAAAGTATACCTATTTTGGACCTCTAATTTTTTTCATCTTTAATAAGGTAACTCGTTGGCATTGATAATTCTTTAAATTGAACAAAATGAAATTGTTAAATTTTCTCCCAAATTAGTGTGAAGCCATATTGTTCCATGATTTCAATATCTTAGTGTAGTGTGATTTAGAGTGAATTATGTTTTTTTAGTCAGTTAAAATACTTTCATTAAATTTCCAAAAAAACATTGATTACAAAAGATGTCTCAATGACCCCCTTTTCCTTATTCCTACCAGACTTGTTGGAAATGGGGGCCATAGGATGCCATAGATAAGTATTTACATACTTTATTTCTGACAAGCTTAGTAGCCATACAGTGCTTAAGGAAGACAAAAGTATGACAAAAGTTGACACCAATATATCAAGGAGGGGGATGGAAAGGGAGTACAGGGGGAGTTGCAAAATACTTAGCACATTCATGCATACGAAAATAAATATGTTCCACCTAAGCTTCTAGGTTGCGAAGGTGGCCATTTTTTTTGTGATGACTTCGACGGAGGCTATCCAACTAATCCAATATCTCATTCTGACTAAAATGTATATCACTCATATATGCAACTAATTCGTTTCCGTCTTTATACATATGTGAAAAAATAATATCCATATTAACCTAGATAGATTGAAGTTTCTTTGCTATGGAATCCATGGTTGCTAGAGCCATGATACGACCTGGAGAGTAGGCTATAGAGTGCACCACTTCATCCTCATGTTCCATAATGGACGAGTTCCCTAAAGATGAGTTGTGATTAGAAGCTGGGTGACTTGCATTAATATGATGACCCCTCCCACAACGAGGTCTCCCTCTTTGGAATGGCATTGTTTTCACTGCAAAAGGGCTAGTCGACGAGGTCTTAGAGTACCCTTCAACACTCCTACTAGAGAAAAGGTGAGAACAAACACCAGGAAAATTTACACACTATGAGTCTTGAATATGACAGAAAAACAACCAGGGAAGGTTCTGAGACAGATTGAGAGGGACTCCCCCAGATTCTAACAACCTCCCAAAAAAGAATCTACCCAACAGCCCACTAACCCTTTGATGCAAAACTACCACCCAGATGAGCTGTGAGCAAACCCACAAAACACTTGCCCTAGAGTAACACTAATTCAAGTAGCTGAGAGCACGTAAGGGATAAATGAATGGATCCATGGACTAGTAACAAGCATAGGAGGCCTTTGAAGGTGACCCAGAGACGAGCCACCTGTAAAATCCAAACTGATGAAAGCCACGACTATAGATAATAACAAAGACACAATGGGACACTTTGGAGATTTGCAGATGCAATAACCCTAATTCATAATAGTCCCCTCCCCAAGACCCTCAACGATGGCTCGAGTGTCATAAGATAGATCACCTAGCTAGGAAGAAGAAATAAGAAAAAGTTACCTACTCAATGTCAGCAAAGAAGATTGTCGGGAACCGGGAAATAAAAATTGAGCATGGGTGTTGAAACTTCTAGCCAGAGGCTAGGCCAAGACCCAATTATTTGCACAAGGGTGTTCCAAGATCCCAAATACTTATTTGGGAGCCAAATTCATACCAAACTAATACGTACCAGTCTTCCACTGCGATGCTCATCTAGAGCCAAAACCACGATGAAATTTCATGTTTCTTATCACACTGAGTGATTAAACTACTCATTAATATGAGCATGACTACTTCATGGTGGATAGGGAGAACCCCAAGGACTGTTGTTGTAACATGTGGTCACCCCCATGGTGGGTAGAGTGAATTATGTTATAATTTCTAAAAGTCAACATTTCCTTACATTAGAAAATGCCACTAATAATATCATTTGAAGTGTTATTAGTCCTTTTTAGGCAGGATTCTAGCAATGATTTTATTTCGATTATCCATTAGTTGAGCTTTGGCCAATATATTCGCTAATATTTAACTTTATATATATTTTAATATTATTTAAAAAACTAATTTTTAATCTTCCCGTTGGTTCATATTTTAAAGATCTTATTTCCACCTTCACAACAGGTGTATTGGAGAATAATAAAATAATGGTTCTTTTAGGGAATTTTATGCCACTTTGAAATTTATGAAGCTTCCATCACATGGATACTGAGCTTCATTTGTTTAGTTCTTTGTAAGTAAATAGAGATGCTAGAATCTCAACAATAATAGGTTAGTGAGAATTGAAGGGAAGAATGAAATAGGAATCGTCGATTGAAGTCGCTCATGTGATCAATAGCATAAATTGGACCTGTGGTTGGGGACCGACTCAGTAAATTGCTTCTACCTTTTCCTTTTTTACTAGATCTACTATGAACTCATCCTTTGTTACCTTATGAATAATCGTTCAAGACTATGTAACAACTAGGCTACTTAAACAATAATAATAATAAGCTCCTCTATCAATGTTTGAATGAATTGTGTGAATTATAAACTCATTCCCAATCCGATTAATGCATCTCTTGTACGCTTCAGGTATGGTTATGGAGTACGAAACTACGTATGATTATGGAGTACGAAACTATTTTGATTTCGACTGTTGTTTTCAAACTCATTTTATGTTTTTTTGGTCAAGATTATAAATTTTCATAGTTAGACAAGGTCACATAGCTAGCCTTTACCTGCAGCTTAGTTCAATTATTGAATTTTTAAATGTATGAACTAACTATTGTATTTGAACAAGCGTTACTTTGTAGATATTCTTCCTTATTTTAAGTATCCTTAAATTAGAGTAAGAACAAATAAGACATACACGAATGAATAAATAAAGTGTTTTTAGTAGCCATAAAATATTGACTTAGTACTTGAACCTTGAAACCAAAATTTTAGACCCATACTTCCAAAAAAAAATTGTTTCTACCAAAAGTGGTAAAAAAATATTGATATACAACATTGAAACCAAAATTCTAGAACAATACTTCCAAACCAGAAAATGTTTCTACCAAAAGTAGTAAAAAAATATTGTTATCTTGCATTGGAAATCTGCTACCTAAAACTGCTAACATATACATATATATAACTTCTCATCGAATTCTATTTTTACACGATATTACATTTGTTCAAATACATATGAATATGCTCAAGATAAACATCACAAATATATATATGAATATACTAAATATGAACAAAAGTATATGTTCTACACAAGTGAAACGAACACTCAAGCAGAGATTTTTATCAAACAAAATAAACAAACTAATAAATTAAGAAAATATTGACATTGTAATGTTTTATGTAATAAAGATACAATTACCTTATTAATTTTAAGTGATATAATTTTAACAAAATTATGATATATATATATTTTTTTAATAATGTGTTTTTGAATGCATAATAATTTAAAGATATTTTAATTAATTTTTATTTGATTTTAGGCAAAATTCACTAGTGGCAATTTGACCATGACTTACATAACTAGATTCCAATGTATTGTAAAAAATATAAAAAAATTACATTTGCATTAATTATCTTCTGATATTTCAAAATGAATAAAGTATTTGGCAAAATTGATATTAAAAATGTCATTTAAAAAATATAAAATTATAATTCAACTAGCCATTATATGAAAGACTTTGAAAATAAATATGATTGAAATACTTCTCGATGAAAATGGATATTTCAAGGTGTATTTGAAGAACCAATAGATTAAAAGTTATGTAATCTAAGCACTGTAAAATAATAATTTATCTAATTATTACATTTTTTAATAATTCTATATCTCTCAAAATGAAATGTATTATTTATTATTTGATAATTTATTTTTTATATGATGTAATATGTTATTTGATAGTATATATGACAATTTGATAATTGTATCATTCTAGAAATTGAAATTTAATATAATTTTTAAAAATGCAAAACAATTAAATAAAGATTCAAAGATACAAAATAATTAAATACAACTAAAACTAAAACTATAGGGCATATTAAAATTTTCAGTTAAAAAAAATGATTTCAAAAATATTTAACATGAATTTGGGGAGACACTTAAGCCCATTGCACCTTCTTACTTTTACTTTTAGTTGAAAACACCTCTGTTTGACAATAGACAAAATTCACCATATCCATCATTTAAAGAAACTTGTATTGTTGGCCTGAAAAATTGTTGAAAATATTTGTAGCATCACCAATACAAAACATTTTATCGTGACTTCCTTATCTAACAAAATTTATGATATTTGATATTTATTAAAAAGCTAGATCACTTCAACCATTAATCCTTTCACTTTACTTCACAAGAACATAGCCATATATAACATTTTATTTCTTGCTAATATAAATTATTCCCCATAGCCAATGAATACAATAAAAGTATAATATAATATAATTTTACTTCACAATAATTCTACACATTCTTCCATTATTGTCCTTCCTGTTTTTATACCATGTAAAACAAAAGTTGCATTATTATACCTGCTTTTAGGCAAGTTATATTAAATTCAATGTATAGTCAAAAAGCTTTGAACTCTCATCTTAGATTTTTGAAACAATTTATAAAGTTTATTAAACTTCCTAAAAAATTATCATATTAAAATATTTTTTTTCAAAATTAAAATTATTTATAAAATATTTGAAATTCAAAAAAATTATTTTGTGATTGATCTACAATATTAAAAAGACAAATTTGATGGAGTTTAATTTCTATTGTTAGAAATAAAAAGTAATATTATAAAACATTAATTTGAAAAAAATAAAATATAAAAATGACATATGTAATCTAATTCTAATAATTTGTACAAACCTTTTATTACACTGTACCATCAAATTTTTAAAAAATATTTCTTTTATATTTAAAAAATTATTTTACATGATGTACTATTTTTCAGGACTCCCTTTAATGCTCCACTACTAAATTGCAACTGCAAAGTTTTCATACAATTTACACATGGCAAGTTGTAAATCAATGATTATCTTTGTGTCTAATCTAATATTTTATATTTTGTTTATGTGAAAGGCCAACCCTCATTGCAATCCTCATTGCAATCATTGGAAAAGGCAATGGTTTGTTTTTTAATTTTATTTTAAACATCATTACAACCACACGCACAATCAAATCATAGTTATATTATGATTTTCTGTACACTGCCATTAATTTGTCGAATTATCATTACAGAATAAGGCTCTAGCCAATGAGAATGTAGAAAAAATAGATTTAAAAAAGCTAAATTAATTTATTAATTTTTTTTTAAGGTAAACATTAGATAAGATCATTTAATTTTTGTTAAATTTAAAATTAATGTGAACATCAATATTTTTTTAAAATACGTTATTACATAATATCATTGCCAAAATTCCACATACCAATTAAACTGGATAAAATTAAATTAAATTACCTCGCATACTAGAGACAGAAAATATAAAAAACAAACACTTGGAAATTGTGAAAAGACATGGTATGGGATTGGAATATTCAGCCAAATTACACACAATATAGAGATTTGAAATATAAATAGCGAAGAAGTTACTTTAGTGGTAAGATATTGTGGAAGTTGGAAAGCATTAAGTAAAGAGAAGATGAGTTAGCATGGAATCGCCAAATTAGTAGTATTTTTTGGAAGGGTGACTAAAGTGATTTTTTTCCCTAGCTCTCTAGAATGTTGTTGAAGCATTGAATGGTCCAAACTTCTAGTGTGTTCACTCCTGCAACATATGTATGATTGTGTGGTATATGGCATGTATATTGGTTGGTCGATGTCCCATTGTGCGTTAAAGTCATTCTATTGATTAAAATTTCCTACTAATAAAATCGGGAATTTGCATGTGCTTTGGGATTTTTATGAGCTTGGATTTTATTATATGCGTTGATGTTGCAATGGCCGTGATTCCATTATACGATGAGTAATCTTTTAAACATTATGTAATTTGATATGTCGTGCCATGAGTGTTATGCATTGAATACTGCCCGAAATATATTATTTATTTTCTTTCAGGAGGATGTGGCATCTGCTTTGGGTGTACGACCACACCAAGACCTACTGGGCGGTTACAACAGAGCTGCCCGGAGTTATTGCAGAGTAGTGTACATCAAATTTATCAAATGAAAGCATGATGTTTTCAGTAAATAAAAAAATTTATTTTTCTCCGACAGTAAGTACAATGGATTTTAATTGCCTCGAAGAAGTATGTCACATTTTTGTAATCAATTAAGATTTTCTGTACATTGTCATTAATTTGTCAAAATACATATGATCAATACAAAATAAGACTCTAACCAATCAGAATGTAGGAAAAATGGATTTAAAAAAAAATAAAAATAAAAGATAAATTAAATTTTTTTCAAAAGTAAACATTAACTAAGATCACTTAATTTTTGATAAATTTAAAATTAATGTCAACATCAATATTTTTTGAATAAGTTATTATTACCCTACTGCACAAGGATGCATTGTTAGTTTTTAAAAATTTTAAAATATTATTACTTATCTATTTATCATTTATAAAGTATATTTCATAATTTTGGGTAGCTATAATTCTTTACTATTTTACATTAAAAAAAATAGAGAATTTTTTCATTATATTATATATTTTTTGATTTTTCTTTATTATTTATGTAATTATATTTTTATAATGAATAGTATTGATTTTTTTAATTATAATTTTTAAAATAAGAAAAAATTGTATTTTTATAAACGGAATAATATTCAATTGGTTGTATTTAAATTCTTATTTTGTATGTAAAAATATATATAGAAGTGAATGATTATTTATAATTTTATTTTTGATATGTTTTTGCGTTTATAATTATTCTATCAATTAATTAATCATAATTAGAAAAATGTTTTTTTAATTATAATAAAATATTTACTATCATCTTTATTATTAATTAATTAATTTATTAATAAATTTTTGCAACATATATCAAATTATATTTTTGAAATTTTTTAGGTTAGTTATTTTAATCTATTTATTATATGCTTGTTGGTGCCTTTACAATTTGGTATTATATTAATATGTATTGGATTGTTATTTACTCCAAATCATTAGGCAATGTTAGAATCACTAATCAATGTTTTAAATTTTAAATTTTGTTAAACCAAACCTAATATCAGTTTAATTAATATTTTAACTTTTATTAGTTTTTAGGCTAAACTTGGAAGTCTATACAAAATAACTTTTCATAATAATAAATATTTATTAGGTTGTTTCACTTTTTCCTGGTTTAAGTGGTCTTGCATTGATTTTATTTTTAAACATTGCAATTAGGGAATCGCAAAGAATTACAATGGTGCCACTGTAAAGGGGAATGCGCAAAGAATGAGGATACAAAGGGTGTTCAGTACTATAGTTGCAATGACTCCTAGACATTTTAATCATCTTACATGCTCTATGTATATATAGAATAAATTTATGTGGGATTGAGAACAAAAAATTGTTTATATTTTCATTTAATTTTTTCATGAATATTATCATGTTTTATTACATGCAATTTAGTCTCATTTTTTTTTGTTTTGTAAGGTTTATATTTTTATGTATATGAATTTTCCTTTAGATGTATTATTAGTTAAGATTAATTTAGAGATTTTCTCACATTTTATGTGAGACACATAACTTTTGTTTAATTTTTATTTGCGTAAATAATATTTATTTTTATTTATTTATATTTTGATAATTAAATTAGATTATATATATATATATATATAATATATATATATATATACTAATTTTTATTTTATTAATATAATTGTTTTTCTAGATACATTTTGTTAATCTTTTCAACCTTCTTCTATGATTCCTTAACTAATTTTATAACCCATGCAACAACTATATAAAATTGTTGTTGTTACTATTTTTTTTCATTTACTATGTATAGAATAGGTGATGTTATTCTAGGATTCTTTGACTAACTGTATAGCTCAAACAAGAACCATATAAATTTGTCACTAGTCTTTTTCATTTATTATGTATAGAATAGAGAGCATTCATGCTCGTGGTTATATATATATATCTATATATATATATATATATAATATATATAATATATATATATATATATATATAGATATATATATATATATATATATATATATAAGCATTTTTAATAATAACATATTACCTAAGAATAAAATGTCATTATTATATGAAATGATTATAATTTTATCACGATTAATCTATATGGTTTGTTAATAACACAACATCATCGATGTAAGTTAACAGTAACAAAGAATAACTTGTTATATGTATACTTCTTTTAATCTTTATGATGCAATTTTCTAACTAATTAATATAGGAGTCAAATAGAGGATACATTCTTATTTCATTTCTCTTTTACTCTTGACGTTGACTAGTCCTTCTAATTTTATCAGTTATTGAAATCTTTAATTTTACAATGAACTTTTCATATAATTTGTAAGTAGCTCTTCTTCACTCTACTTTAACTCCTACTTTCTCCATTATTTTCAAAGTTATTATGCATAGTATGATATTTAAAAAAAAAAACTAGATATGCATATTGTTTCTTTATCTCTTTTTCAAAATATCAATAAGTTATGAGATGGTCAATGGTTGAATGCTTAGGCCTAAAGAATCCAAAAAACAAAATACCTCAAAATTTTCACATTGTTAGTCCTGACAATACTCCAGCATCATGTTAGGTTCCATGCCAAATTGACCAACACTATGTAATTGTGAATTGTACCAAACAATTTGTAATTTAGATCTATAGGAATGTGACATTTATTAAGTAACAAGTCATACCAAAGTTACTACTTCGTAATTGAATTACAAGATTTTATTTTTAAGGAAAAGTATAAATTATCAAAATTTGTCATATAAATATGAATACAATTCTACTTTGTAAAATAATTTCATAGAATATTCTATTAACTTACAGATATGAAAGATATATATTAATTTTCTCCATATTATATTAATATATTTTAAGTATTTCATAGTGTGCTTTATATATAATTCTACCAACTTCTACATACAAATTTGCTAGCAACATAATTCTTAATTTCAATGGTAGGGACTATGTTGTCTTGCATCACTTGTTACATAATTGTAATGCCAAGTGAGCTCTTAAATTAGCACTATGTGAAACCTTATTTTTGCAACCCATCAACCAAGTCATACTCAATGAATAAAATATTGTCTCTTTATTCAAATTCAAATATGTTGATCCATAAACTATCATGGATATTCCACTAGACAGTTCGTCCTAATAGATTTGATAATAATATATTAAAATTCTAAAATTTTACATTATTACAGTTTTATTAAACTTCTAGATCTGCAAATTTAATTGTAATTAGTGCATACATGTGAATGGAAATTATGCAGAAAAGTATATAATGATGAAATAAGCTCACACACACAGATAAGACACAAGATGTGCTTTGGGAAACCCTTTCAGGAGAAAACCCAGCTGGAAGGTGAGGTTTCTTCGCTCTCTTTCTCAGTCTAGAAATATGGTTGCAGATACAAAGAAGTAATGCATGTGGCCAATGGGCTGCTATAATACACAATCCTCTCTATGTGCTCTACCGCCTATCTCTCATGGCTATCTTTGGTTAGCTACGGAACAAAATTCTCTTAAAAGAATGGAATGTCTCTTCCTTCTGGTGGACCGGTTATAACACAACCTGATAGTCTACTAGTAGTTGATTTTTACCACATAAAATCTTAACTAGTGTTAAAATGTAGAATCTTCTAGAATCCTTTACATCACAAACATGTGGCTAGCCCCTTTTCCATGAATAATGGGTTTTGATGCAACATCCTCCCAAATTATAGGTGTGAAAATAGGAAGGTCAAATTCTAAGTGGCATAACTTTTTCATACCGACTTCGATTAACATGATTCTTACACCGTTGGAAATATATTTGTGTGTGGAATAACATGAAAATGTGTGCACTAAAGAGGAAAATTTTGACTTCCAATTTTTTTTTTTGATGCCTCATAACGCTTCAGAAGGTTTCAAATCCTATTGCGCCAAACTAGGTTCTGCAAGTAAAAATGGCCCCGTGAGTTGATTCCTCCACTTTTTCCACTTTGAATGTATCGATGCGGATGAAAAATAATATAATGATGCAATATGTATCACACCACCCATTTTGGGAGGATTTTTGTCCCCAAAATATTTTACTGAATGAGGTGAGGAAATTTTTCCTCCACCTTCTCTCTGGTGTACCATTTAGCTTTGCCTAGAAGTTGTCCATTCAACCCAATTGTCCAAAGGTAATCCTACCCCTCTCTTGTAGTTCTATACCTCTTCTGTAAAAATGTATCTTCTGTCAACTATACTTGAGCGTCTGGTTCCAAATCCTCCATAGAAGGTAGAACTTGTTCCTCTTCCTGTTCTAGCATGGATAGGGTTTCAAATTATTTACATTCAAAATTGAGTAAATGTGCATATATGGTGGTAAACTGAGTCAGTAGGCATTATCAACTACCTTTTCTAGTATCTCAAAGGGACCATACCTCATAGCCTTGATTTTCTTAAAAGGGCCTTGCAACCTCTCCTTGTCAAAATGTAGCCATACTTTGTCTCCCACATTGAATGATTTCTCTGTTCTTTGTTTATCATGTGTGACCTTATACTTCTCTTGCGACTTCTATAGTGTTTCTTGTACTTTTAGATGGATCTGCCTGATCTTTTCTATAAAATTTTCAGCCCTCAAAGCATCTCTTATAAGATATTCTCTCACTCCTCCTTATTTCCCAGATGCAATATCCAAAGGTGAAGGTAGAAAATATCCAAAACAAGTCTTGAATGGGGACTTTCCTGTAGAAGTATGGATTTCTCTGTTGTAAGAATATTGTATATATACTATATTTTCATCCGAGGTCTTCGGATGCTTCTTGTTGTATCCCCTTAGAAGCTGCACCAAAGTGTTGTAGACTACTTTCGTTTGCTTATTTGTTTGTGGATGGAATGTTGTAGATCTCTTCAAATTTGTGTCTATATTCTCCCACAATGTAGTCTAGAATGCACTAATAAATATTATATCCCTATGTGAAATGATGCTCCTTGGTATCCCAAAGTGCACCTAGACATGTCCAAAGAAAAGGTATGATTCTTCTTGTCCACTAATGGTAGTTTTATATGGCATCAAAACACACATATTGTTAAACCTGTCAACTACCACAAAGACGTCGTTATGTCCCTTCCTGGTTTTTAGTAAACCTCCCACAAATTCCATGGAAATTCTTTCCTAAGGATGAGTAGGTCATGTAAGGGATGATATAGACCATACTTCCTATTTCTAGGCTTGCTGAGACAATAAAGCATGCATCATCTTAGGAACCTAGCTATCGTCTCTTTCAGGTTGAACCAATACACATACCTCTACAAGTTAGCCATGGTCTTCCCTACACCAAAGTGCACTACAACCTTTGAGGTTTGAGCCTCTCTGATCAGCTATAATTTCTCACCTTTAGAAACACATAGCTTATACATCCTATAGAGTGACACATCCTAGAGATGGTAGTCAATGGTGTTGTCACAATCGCGCATAGGACACAATCGCGCATAGGACTCTGACTCTGCAACTGTTGATACACCTCCTTGAAGTCCTCATCCTCTAATTATTCCTCTTTGTATGCATTATGGGTGAATGGATCCATGTGCATAAGAGTACCCAAAGTTGTGATATTTGATGTGGGTGGCCTTGAAATCATGTCAGCCAACTTTTTTGTGCTATCCTTCTTACAATTGATCACCAAATGAAACTATTCTAAGAACCCCATCCACTTCTAATGCCTGGTCTACTCTAGCTTACGTTGGGCTTGCAAGTACTCTAACCATTGGTGATCTATTTGGATTACTGTCTCCTTTCCTATCAAATAGTTCTTCCACTTCTCACAACATTCACCATGGCAAAGAGTTCCTTATCATAGGTAGTGTAGTTAAGAATTTCCCCATGAAATGCTTCATAATGGTAGCATACAGGATTTCAACCCTGCATCAAGACAACTCCCTTTACATACCCACTCACATCTATCTCCACTTCAAAACGTTGCTGCAATTTTGGTAATGCCAAAATTGGTTCTTGAATAATATTCTTCTTTAGCTCCTGACCTTTCCCCCACTAGAAACTCTTTCCGCTTGTTGTTATGGTGTGGAGCGGTGCTGCTATAGCTGGAAACGAGGCTATGAATTTCCTCAGGTACTCTGTTGCCCCAATGAAACTTCTAACCTTACAAAAATTAGTAGGCACAAGCCAATTCATGATGCCCTCCATCTTGGAAGGATCTATCTTCAATTCTCCTCCACCGATCACATACCAAAAATACACCAAAGACTACTGTGCAAAATCACACTTCTTGATATTTGCTAATAGTTAGTGGTTCTTCAATGTTTCTAGTACCTGCGTAAAATGTGGAATATGCTCCTCCCAGGTAACATTATATATACGTATATCATCCAAATATAAAATAACAGATGAATCTATAAAAAGGTGTAGTACATCATTCATTAATATCATAAATGTAGTTGTTGCATTACATAGGCCAAATTGCATAACTAACCACCCATACAAGCCTTGCCTTGTTTTGAAGGTGGTCTTCCATGTTTCTTATTCTTTGAGTCGAACCTGGTGATATCTTGACTTCAAGTAGAGCTTGGCAAAGTAATTTTCTCACTACAACTAATCTAACAGATCATTTATCCTGGGCAAGGGGTATCTGTTCTTAAGCGTGATTTTATTCACCGCCTTGTAATCTATACAAATCCGCCAAGTCCCACCCTTCTTTGGCACAATGATGATGGGTAACCCACATGGTGATGTACTCAGTCGAATGACACCCTGTTCCAATAGCTACTGCATTTGTTTCTTCACCTCACTTGCTTCTATAACAAACTTCTTGTACAATCCAATATTTGACAATGGGTAGTATCGAAATAGTTGGATCTCGTGCTCCACTACTCTCTTAGATGTAACCCTTTGGGATCTTGGAACACATCCCTCCAATTGTCATTTATGTTTCTTAGTACACCCCTCCAGCAATGCCTTGCCTCTTATCGACTCCTCTCAGATTGACTTTCCCTTAAAAACATTAAAACATACTTCTTGTTGGAAAAAAATCAATTTATTAGCTTGGTTGGCACTTACTACTAAAATTTCGACTTGCCTTTGTGCACGTTTATGATGGACAATTTTCCATCCTTGATGATTCGGTGCATATTGGCTCTCCTCATGAATATTTCATCTTACGTACATGTATGGACTCCCAAACATGACTCCACATACATCAAGGGGAACCACATCTAGATCTACTTCATCAATAAAATCAGCACTGATAGCAAATCTATTTTTACATTTTTTTTGTTACCTTCATCTTTGCATCCTTAGTTACCATCCTAGTGGATATGGATTTGGATGATCACGAACTTCTAGCCGCAACTTCCTGACTAGTTCTACTACAATGAGATTCATCTATGATTCTAAGTCAAATAGAGCATCAATATTTGTCTTCTTGACCTGTATATTTATATGGAAGAGTTTGGTCATTTCTTTCTCTTCTTGTTATTGAAGGCTACTCATATTCACCTCCTTCCGCACTTATGTACAGACGATCTTCTCATCGTCTGAGATTATTTCAACTTCGTTCTTCGAATTCATGGCCATGGGATTCTTCTTCTTGTTTTATTTCTCCTTTTTCTTCAGGTTTAGCTCTAGGTGCAACTTCCAACACTTCTCCTCTATATGGCCATCAATGTTTTAGTGGTTGTTGTGATTTCTAGTATCTTTGCATTAGTGTGTTGTGGTTGTCGTCTTTTTATATTTTCCCCCTTTTTTCTCCTTCTTCCCCTCCTTAGAATATTCCTATTTCGTATTCTGCTTCTATCATCTTGATTATTCTATTTTCAAGCCTATGTTCTTCAGGTACTATGCCTGTACACAAGCCTCATCCATCGATTTGGGCTTAAACAACATCACTTTCTCATGCAGATGGAGGTACATACCCCCCAAATACTCAAGGAGTACATCTGGGTTCTTTAAATAGATACCCAACATTATAGCCATGTTTATGAATTCTATGGTGTACTACTACACGCTTTGGCCAAAATTTTGTCTAAATTAATGCCACTAGATCCACTGGTCCTCCATGTACCCAATGGGATGAAACTATGACTTAATGAGGATTTTGAAATCTTCCCACTTAGTCACTGAAATTTCTCCCTCCAACCTCAAGCTTTATGTGTGGGTCTCCCACCAAGTCATTGCATGACCCTCCAATTTCAGTCACACAAATGAGGTCTTCTGTCCTTTTTCAATCTGATGGATGCTAAATAAACTTCTAGTTGCTGCAACCAATGGCTCAACTTCAGAGCGTCGATCTTGCCATGATATGGATTGACATTGACTTTTTCTTCCATTTTAAACAGGGACTAATTCACGACACTCGAATCAGGTTCATCTTTTCGATATTATTTCTTCCAATGGTTCTTCATTTCTCCCCGGTCTTCTGATCCCCATTCTTGTTTTTCCTCTACATTCGAAACCCCATCTTCTCTAAATATCCCCAACTTGTTATTCAAGGCCGCCATGACGAGGTTTACATTATGGTTGATATCTATGACTCGTTGTTCTAGCTACATAAACCTCACCTTTGCAGGATCATGAGGATCGTTTACAGATTCGTCGACCATGATTAGGTTTTACGATTTTTAGCCCCATCAATCTAGATCCCTACAATCTCCACAAAATATCCAAATAAACCTACTATGATACAAAATGATCTGTAAATTGTCATGGATATTCCCCTTGTCAGTTCTTCACAACAAATCTGATAATGATATATTAAAATTCTAAAATTTTACACTATACAATTTTATTAAACTTCTAGATCTGTAAATTTATCTGTAATTAGTGCATTCGTGCGAATGGAAACTATGCAGAAAAGTAGAGAATGATGAAATAGGATGACATGCACACATACGTCACAATATATGCTTTGGGAAAAACTTTTGGGAGAAATCTTAGCTGGAAGGCTAGTCAGTTTGCCCTCTTTCTTTGTCTGGAAATATGGTTGCATGTACAAAGAATTAATGCCTATGGCCCGTGGGCTGCTACAGTCCACAAATCCTCTCTATGTGCTCTACCACCTATCTCTCATGGCTATCTTTGGTAATCTATGGAACAAAATGCTCTCAAATGAATGGAATGCCTCTTCCTCCTAGTGGTCCAGTTATAACATGAGTTGATAGCCTACTAGTGGTTAATTTTAACTACATCAACACTTAACTAAAGTTACAATATAGTCTCTTCTAGATTCTTTTACAATAAAAAAAATGTGGCTAGCCTCTTTTCCATGAATAATGGGGGCCAATACGACATCCTCCTAAACTATAGGTTAAATTTACAATATAGTCTCTTTTATATTCTTTTACATCAAAAAAATGTGGCTAGCCCCTTGTCCATGAATTATGGGTGCTGACGTGACATCCTCCCAGACTATAGGTGTGAAAACAAGAAGGTCAACTTCTGAGTGGCATAACTTTTGCATACAGACTCCATTTGATGCACTTCTTGCGTCGTTGGAAATATCTTTGTGTGTAGAATAGCATGAAAAAGTGTTGCATTAAAGAAAATAAATAACCTCAAAAGATGTCATTTGATGCCTCAAAACACTTTTGGAAGGTTTGAGATCATGTTTTTCCAAATTGGGTCCCACTAGTAAAGGCAACCCCTTGAGATGATTCCTCCACTTTTTCCACTCTCAATGGATCAAGATGGATGAAAAACAATATAATGATCCAATCCGATCATATGCACAATTTTGTTTTTTCAATCCTAAGATTTGTATTAATGCATTTTTCATTGAAACCTTAAATATTAATCATTGCATTGTACAAATGAATTGTTATTTGTTGATTCATGATATCAAGTGCAAGGCCTTTCAACAAGAAAATGAAGATATATACTTGAAGATAACAAGAAAATATATTATGCTTAATTAAATCAATACAAAAATATGAATAATGACAATAAAATGAATGAAAGGCAGATTATTAGAGCATATCAATGGTTTTAGTAATTTGTCTTGATAATTAGTTTGAATTCATATATTTTTTAATTCATAATTTTAAATATAATGTGTTATTTTGACTTACAAAATACAATTGAAATATATAAAAGAAAGATTTTTTTGCAAAATCTTAAGTAATCTCTTTTTTGTTTTGATTCTAATTAATTCTCTGGTATAAAAAAAGATATAATTTAATCAAATATAGAATCATCAATTCGAATAATCAGCAAAGGACAATAAAAGTGACAAAAAGAGAAAAAATGTTGCAGTAGAACTAAACACTTGATGCAAGAGCATCCAGCTAAGGCACCATGACCGGGTGTTGGTCTTTGCCAGGGTGGAGAGTTGAATTAGCATATTGGTTTTCTTTATGTTCAGTTTGTCAAACTAGGATGTAGGATTTTGTTTTTATTTTTAATTTGGGAAATTTGGCACCCCTTCCATAGTTGGAGAAGAAATAGGTTGCGTAATAATAATAATAGTAATAACGAGAAGCCGCCCAATTCCCTTTGTGAAATGGCTCCATAGTAGACCCAGTATTAGTCAAGGGTATTTTGGTCAGTTAGGGTCACTTGTTTGTTTTTAATCAACAGTAGATTAATAATTGTCCCATCATTTTAAAGGAAAAAGACAAATATGTCTAATCTAAAATCTTGCCATATAGACAAAACCGAATACTTAAATAGTTATGTAACTATAAGGTCTACAACTAAAAAAGTAACTACACAGTTCAATTAACTATAGACAGAGAACAAAAATGTAACATCTAAAATCATTGACAAGGTTCAGCATTTTCGAATACAAGTAATAAAAGAAGACAGAGAACAAATGTAGGATTCATCCATCTGTACTATCATCTTCATACTGTGTAATTTTATTTCTCAATTATTAAAAGCTTCAGCAATGACAAACAAAGTGCAGGCATACAGTTTTATGTTTTTCCTCTCTTAATGAACAAAGTACTTTTCAACACATACAAGTTTCCAGGACTAGAATGGACAAATAGTAAACAAGCTCGTGGCCAGGAGAATGTCAACACAACAAAAAAACTAAACGAAGAAATTAGAATCCGAGTATCGATTGGACAAGCCAAACAGAGGTAATTCATTACAATCTGTTATACATTGTTCCTTTTCCTTTCCAAACGAAACAGAGACAAAAAAATATAACTGTTATTATTTAAGAGTCCAGCATTACATTCTTGAGACAAATAGAGGAAACAATGACCAAGAGACAGGGCAGACCCTAGTCAAGGGTTTGTCATCACGTAACCCTCATGCCCAACTAAAGAGTTCAACCAACACAAATTACAAACTGGAACTATAAACAGATGTGTGCCCAGGTCGTGTAATGACTCAAACAAGAGGTACCAAATGATTGCCGAGGCACAACCACTAGAAAACTACAAACCCTAGCTACAGTCCTACAAGTTTGTGGTGACAGAGCCTACCAGAAAAGCACCGAAGGGTTTGCAAACCAAAGTGTTGAATCCATCCACACCCGAGGTCGAAACCTTGACCTGTGCAACCAGAACAAGCCATTGTCAATCACATCACGCATAAGAGTGAAACTAGCAGAGTTATAATATAAGCAAGGGAAGAATGAAACCTTACCTGAGAGTGTGTTTGACCAAGAAACTGCATGCCATAGAGCCATAGGACATAGAAAATTACTTGAGACAAAAGGAGCAGACATTGTTTGCAATTGAACCAGGAGAAGGTAGAAGTAAATCATGGAAAGACGAATTACCTGAGAAGACATAGTAGAGCGAGCCAATGTGCCTGTAACCTGAGCACACGGGAGTAGTAACAAAACAATTTTAGCAGCAGAGTCGTAGCAAAATAACCAACATTAGGAATGAATGGTTAGAAACCAAACAAAACAAACCAGCAATTGATTCTAAGTTCGAGCAGATGAAATAACAAATTGTGCAGCAGAAAATGAACAAACCAACCTCCAAAAATGTGTAATAGGACCATACAGCAAAGAACATAGTTGCCAACAGCATAGGCAAGCCTGTGGTTCCACATGCATTTGCAGATAGAGCCAAAACAAAGCATCACCATAGAAACCCTCGTGGAGCTCTCACATCAGAACAAAAATGTCAAAATGACCAAAATGCCAAAGGTTTTTGCGTAATGACCAAGCGGAAAATGGGGATTGAGGCAGGACAGGTCAATATCACATTAACAATCCATAATAAATGATTGCAAGCACCATCGGAAAAATATCCATTGATCATAACAGTGATTAAAAGCCAAATCATCAACCAAATCTGAGTTAATCAATAGCATTGGACAAACATTGTGTCAAGTTATAGTGGTATTAGAGCAGAATTTTTTTTTTAAGGTCAGTTAGAGAAATGGAGGTAGGAAGTCGAGATCATGGCAAAGGTGTTCGAAGCATAGCAGAGGAATCACTGAGAGAGGAGATCGGGATTCTTACTGCCCGTTTGGAGGCAGTTGAGGCAGGGAGAAGAAGAGATCCAAAGGTAGACGACGATAGTGAAGACGAGGCTGAAGTGACAATAGATGGATCGGATGGAGAGGGACCAGAAATGAGATTGTTGAGATTGGTCTTAATAGCAAGCAATAAACCCAAACCAGAACTCCCAAATTATGACGGAAGCCTATCCACAGAGATTCTGTTGGATTAGATAAGTGAGCTAGATAAGTATTTCAAGTGTGAGGAGGTTAGTGAAGACCACAGAGTTAAGTTTGTTGCGACGAAGTTGAAGGGACACACAGCCTTGTGGTGGGACAATGTCCAAACAGAGAGAAGGAGATTGAACAAGTTGTCGATCAAAACCTGGTCAAGGATGGTAGCCAAGTTGAAGGGAAGATTTTTGCTGAAATATTATCAGATTGCACTACATAGACAAGTGCATAATCTAAAATAGAAAGGGATGACAGTAAGGGAGTATACTGAAGAGTTTTATCGAGTGAACCTAAGGGCTGGTTATACAGAGGATACAACAGAAAATACAGCCAGGTATGTAAATGGTTTAAGGCTAGAAATATTAGATGAGATTAGTATGTTGTCTCCAAAGAACATTGAAGAGGCATATTAGAGTGCTATTAAAGCTGAAGAGAAAATTACTGGAAGGCGGAATGCTAGGAGAGGACAAGGAACCGACAGAGGAAGAGGCTAGTCCTATGGTAGAGGGCGAGATGATATTAGTAATGAGGAAGGCAACAATTCTAAGGCTTCCGAATCAACAGATAAAGGTGATAATACAAGAGGCAGTAGGCCATATCAGCGAGGCAAGGGAAACGACCGAGGTAGAGGAGCTGGTTATCAATGTTACAGGTGTCATAAGTGGGGACATAGATCATTTGAGTGTCTTGAGGCAGACCACGCTGGATAGAGGAGTGCATATGTTGCACAACTAGAAGAAGTAGAGGTGCCTCCCCAAGAAGCAAAAAACGCTCCAGAAACCGAGGACGCCTTGGTTTTGAACAAGGTGTTGTTGAAACCAGCCAAAGAAACCACCGAAAAAATGTAGTGGGAAGCTTTGCTTCGAATGGTTTGTAAATCACACAGTAAGTGTTGTAAGCTAATTATTGACAATGGTAGTATAGATAACTTAGTGGCCACAAAGATGGAGGAAAAGTTGAAATTGAAGCGGTTGAAACATCCCATTCCTTCTAAAGTTTCATGGCTGCAAAAAGGCCATCAGTTGCTGTAGATGAGCAATGCAAGGTGGAGTTTCAAATAGGCAAATATAAGGATAAGGTCATTTGTCACATAATGCTGATGGATGTATGTCACATACTGTTAAGCAGGCCATCGCAGTATGAAAAAAAGGTGGTACATGATGGAGTGACAAACTGCCATAAGTTTGTCAAGGATGGAATTAAGCACACGCTTGTGCCCATCAAGGAGGAAGGAACAACAGGAACAAGTGAGCCAAGAGCATTGTTGGTCAGTGGAAAACAATTTTTGAAACAAGTTCAGGATAGCGAGGTGAGTTATGCAGTTGTAAGAAGAGAAAAAACGGTAATGTTACATACAGAGGTGTCAGATTTGCCCACAGGAATTCAGCAGATGTTGCAGGAGTTTATGGATATAGTGGTAGATGACTTACCAAATAAACTGCCCCACAAAAGAAGCACACGTCACCATATTGACTTCATACCCGAAGCAAGTTTTCTGAATAAGGCAGCCTATCGGATGAGCCCCAAGGACAATGAGGAGATTAGAAAGCAGGTGCAGGAACTGCTAGACAAAGGATTGATAAGGGAGAGTTTGAGCCCTTGCACAGTTCCAACGATTCTCGCTCCCAAGAAAGGAGGAGAGTGGCGGATGTGCACAGACTTGAGGGCCATCAAAAAAATCACCATCCAGTACAGGTTTCCACTACCATAGATGGATGAAATGATGGATTGCCTAAGTGGGTTAGCATATTTTTCTAGGATAGACTTGAAGAGTGGGTATCATCAGATCTGAATTCGAGAAGGGGATGAGTGGAAGACAACCTTTAAGGCTAACGAGGGACTGTATGAGTGGCTGGTTATGACATTCAGACTAAGCAATGTGCCCAGTACATTTATGCGATTAATGAATGAAATGCTGAAAGAATACATTGAAAAATATGTGATAGTTTACCTAGACGATATAATAATTTTTACCAGGACAAAGGAGGAGCACCTTCGACATGTTTGAAAAGTGTTGGAAAAATTACAGCAAAACAAGCTGCTGATAAATCTGAAAAAATGTACTTTTCTACAAAAAGAATTGATTTATTTGGGCTTCGTAATAGTAGAAAATGAGCTAAAGATGGATCCAGAAAAGATTGCAGCGATAGTCAATTGGCCATCCCCAAAAATATTATTTGAGGTATATAGTTTTCATAGGCTGGCGAGTTTTTACTCGAAATTCATAAATTTTAGCGAACTTTTTGCACCTATGTTGGACACTATTAAAAAGGCCAGTCAGCCTTTTCGATGGACTGAGGTAGCGGAAAGGAATTTTCAGCTACTAAAGAAGAAGATCACAGAGAGACCAATCCTGAGATTGCTAGATTTTAAAAAGCTCTTTCAGGTTCGACATGATGGTAGCGGTATGGTTATTGGAGCTGTACTCAGCCCGGAGGATAAACCTGTTGCATTTTCAGTGAGAAGTTAAATGAGAGTAGGCAGAAATATTCATCTTATGACAAGGAGTTTTATGCTGTCATCCAGGCACTGAAGCACTGGAGACACTATTTGCTGGGAAACGAATTTGTGTTGTTTTCAGATAATTTTACAGTACAGTATGTGATGCAATGGCACAAGCTGAATCACAAACATGCCAAGTGGGTGGAATATTTGCAGAGTTTCACCTTTGTGTTGAAACACATCAGCGGGCAGACCAAAAAGGTGGTAGATGCATTGAGTAGGAGAGGTTTACTTTTGCAGGAGAGTACTGTGCAACTACTTGGTTTTGAGCACTTAAAAGATTTATACCATACTGACACAGACTTTAAGGAGGCCTATGAGGCATGTCAGAATCCCTTGGTGAGAGATAACAGTCCATGGTTGGACTACAACTTGCAAGAGAAACTGTTGTTTAGAGGAGGACAATTATGCATTCCTAACTGCTCGATGAGAGAGAACATTATTTGGGAGAAGCACAATGGAGGTCTAGCCAGACATTTTGACATAGACAAGACACTCGAGCAACTCAGTCATTTTTACTTTTGGCCAAGAATGTGAAGGGATGTATAGCAATTTGTGACCAGATGTAAGGTGTGTCAATTAGCGAAGGGTCACAGTCACAACACGGGACTGTATACACCATTACCTATTCCAAGCATACCGTGGGACTCAGTCAGCTTGGACTTCGTTGTGGGTCTACCTAGGACACAGCTGGGTTATGACTCGGTGGTGGTAGTAGTGGACAAACTCTTGAAGATGGTGCATTTTATCCCTTGCAGGAAAACCAGTGATGCCATTGACGTGGCCCACTTGTTTTTCATGGAGATTGTCAGGCTACATGGTTTGCCTAAGTCTATTCTTTTTGACTAGGATGTGAAGTTCACAGGGCACTTTTGGTGGACCCTATGGAAGAAGGCAGACACACAGTTGAGTTACATTTTTTCTTATCACCCACAAACTAATGGACAAACAGAAGTGGTAAATAGAAGTTTGGGAAACATGCTACGCTGTTTTATTGGTGAAAATTCATGAATGTGGGATCGAGTGCTTGTCCAGGCAGAGTTCACTTATAATGACTCGCCTAATCGCAGCATAGGTTACAGTCCATTTCAGATCCTATACGGCATGCATCCTCACAGAGTGCATGAGTTGCGAGATCTTAGACAGCAAGAAAGGAAAAACACAGATGGAGAAGATTTCACTAACGCAATGAGAGATTTACATGAGCAGGTGAAAATTAAATTGCAGGATAGTAGCCAAAAGTATAAACAGCAAGCAGATTTGAAAAGAATGGAAGTATAGTTCAATGTAGGATATGAATTGCTTATGCAAGGAACGCTTCCCTAGAGGTGCATACAATAAGCTAAAGTATAAGAAGATAGGCCCCTACAAAGTCCTCCAGAAATTTTCAGCGAATGTCTACCAGATACAGTTGCCACCAGGGATAGGAATTTCACCCATATTCAATGTGGCAGACCTGTTCCCTTACACTGCTGACCAGAAGAAGAAAACAAAATCACACGGCCTACACGGAATACCCAGGATGGAGGAGAAACCTGGATGAGACAGATGCCTTACGTTCAGCCTCCCAAGATCAAGAGAATCCTCGACACTCAGGTGGTCAAACAAACTTGACCGAAGGAATATTCGTAGTACCTATTCAAGTGGAAGAACCGTCGTATTGAGGATAGTTCATGGCTTCATGCCAGGCAAATTGAGCAGGCAGGTTTTTTAGTCAAGAAGCTCATGGACCAGAGCCATGATTTCTTTTTTCCTCGGGAGCCTGATGTAGGAGCAACCAACTAAGGCACCATGACTAGGTGTTGGTCTCTGCCAGACTGGAGAGTTGAATTAGCATAATGGTTTTCGTTATGTTTAGTTTGTAAAAGTAGGATGTAGGATTTTGTTTTTATTTTTAATTTCTGTATTAGTCAAGGGTAGTTTGGTTGGTTAGGGTCATTTATTTGTTTGTCTTTAATCATCAGAAGATTAGTAATTTTCCTATCATTTTAAAGGAAAAAGACAAATGTGTCTAATGTAAAATCTTACCATATAGGCAGAACCAAATACTTAAATAGTTATGTAACTATAAGGTCTACAACTGAAAAAGTAACTACACAGTTCAATTAACTGTAGACAGAGAACATAAACGTAATATCGAAAATCATTAACAAGGTTCATCATTTTCAGGTAAAAGTAATAAAAGAAGACAGAGAACAAATTTAGCATTCATCCATCTCTACTATCATCTTCATACTGTGTAATTTTATTTCTCAATTATTAAAAGCTTCAGTAATGACAAACAAAGTGCAGGCATATAGTTTTATGTTTGTCCTCTCTTAATGAACAAAGTACTATCGAATGCATACAAGTTTCCAGGACCAGAACGAAAAACAGTAAACAAGCTTGTGGCCAGGAGAATGTCAACACAACAAAACAATTGAATGAAGAAATTAGAATCCAAGTATCGATTGGACAAACCAAACAGAGGTAATTCATTACAATCTGTTATACACTATTTCTTTTCCTTTCCAAACGAAACAAAGGCAATAAAATATAATTGTTATTTTAGCAGTAGAGCCGTATCAAAATAACCAATAGTAGGAAGGAATGGTTAGAAACTAGACAGAACCAACCAACAATCGATTCTATGTTCGAGCAGATGAAATAACCAATTGTGTAAAGGAAAACGAGCAAACCAACCTCCAGAAACGTGTAACAGGACCATACAACAAAGAACATAGTTGCCAACAGCACAGGCAAGCCTGTGGTTCCACATTTGTTCGTAGACATAGGAAAAACATAGCATCACCATAGAAACCCTCACGGAGCTCTCACAACAGAACAAAAATGTCGAAATGACCAAATGCCAAAGGGTTTTGCGTAATGACCAAGCGGGAAACGAGGATCGAGGCAGGACAGGTCAGTATCACATTAAAAATCCATAATAAATGATTGCAACCACCACCAGAAAAATATCCATTGATCATAACAGTGATTAAAAGCCAAATCATCAACCAAGCCTGAGTTAATCAATAGCGTCGAACAAACATTGTGTCAAGTTATATATTGGAGTGTGGGTTGTGTCCCATCAACAATTCTTTCATTTAGACATGTAGAACGTTAAAAATAAATATGGGAAACTTGAAAAGTAAATGTATAGCAAAATATTTTCAAATTTCAGATCCTAAAAAATAAAAAAATTAAAGTAACCATAATTATGAAGTTCTAATTTCTAAATTTCTTTAATTGTAAATTATTGTAGAAAGTGTAAAGATAAACACATAAACACCCCCAATACCACACATATAATAAAATAAAATAGGAAAAAAGTTTTTAAATGAGACTATTTGAGAAAATAAAAATGGAAACAAAACACATGTTAGTCATGCATGGGACTATCATAAAATACCTTTTACAAAATCAAATTTCCTGAAGGTCAATGATTTCATCCAGGTCATATGTTATTTACTAAGTAATTATTAGAAACTTAAAAATATCAACCACATGTAAATATTTTTAAATGTTTGGTATATATAAATTCCATTAATAATGATTTTTTTAGTCATTGATTAAAAGTATACATTAAGGTCAAATATATCAATGAAATTTTCAAATTTCAAGACAAGGGGGAGAAAAACTCTACAAAGAAATGCAATGAAGTTAGTTAGAAACTATAAAAATTGAAATAATAAAAAAAATATTTACCTCTGATCACTCTTCCAATGAAGATAATCATTGTGGTTTCATATCTTATTAAGTACTATGAAATACACATGATAGATTGGAGCATCAGGTCAACTATTTTCATGAATGGGTTGTGTGGTCAACACTTTCATGACCAGATTTAGGAATTTTGGTTGGATTATAATTATTCTTCGAAAAAATGATAAGGAACATGTTCTACTAATTTGTTACCATGGATATTCCACAAGAATAGTTCATCACAACATATCTAATAAAATCACTGAAATATCTAGTATTAATTTCTTCGTAGATTCCATATTCTTTAGTTAATTGATTTTATGCTTAATTAATTAAACTAGTTGAAATAAAAGAAATATAAAACAAAATTAAATATGCATACCATCCATAATAAATAATAATATTTTCCTTGGGAAACCATTAGGACAGAAAGCCCACCTAGAAGGTGAGGTTGTTTCGCTCTCTTTTCCCTAGGATGGAAAATGTGCAAGTACAAAGAAATAATTACTCTCTGTGGAGTTATCTGAGACATAGGGATGGTATGGCTACCCTAGAATCTGAACCCTTTTATTTTTATCTCTATATTCCCAATCTTAGTTTCTCTTCTCAACTATGTAAAACCCCTACTCCTCCTAGTTGTCTAGTGTTTTAATATAGCTTAATAGCCAACTAGGGGTAAGGTTTAACTCCCTCAACCCCTAACGAAAGTTGCCGTATTGGCCCTTATAGAGTATCCTTTATTGCCACATGTGACTAGCCCTATATGCATGAGTAAGGGGGCATGACATGTCATCCACTCATACTGTGGTGGTGAACATTGTAGGTTAACTTCAAATAGGCATAATTTTTTCATACTAACTCCATTTTATGTGATTATTGCATCACTGGAAAGTCCTTTGAGTGTAGATTAATACTTGGGAGTCTGTCTGGAATGTTTCAAATCCCAATTCTCTAAACTAAGACCCACTAGTATAAATAACCCAACAAGCTAATTCATCCAACATTTCAAACTTGAAAGCTTTGAGATAGATTACAATTAACATATTGGTCCAATATAGATCATATATATTTAATCACCTCACATATTAGATGTTGTAGAAAAATTGTCAAGTGACATTAAAAAAAGAAGGTAGAATACTAACATCCCACAAAATATTTATGTGTACAACTTACATACTAAGTGTATTCCTTAGACATGAACATTTGTAGTTTTGACTAAATTCTATTGTCTCTTACAAGGACTTATTTATTAATCTGTACAAGGTTTTCCTAGTTCACCAAATATGTAACACTTCTATTTCTAAAATGGAAATAAGTAAATCGTGTTATTTATTTGGAACTAGAAATTATTTGGCCTTAGAAGTTATAGGTAATTAGAAGAAAATTATTGTTCTCTAAGTCATAACCTATTGTACTTTTCATTTAATCTAGAAAAGGAGTACTTTTCTCTACCAAACAAGAGCATTTCAACATGTTTTTAGAGTATACACCCAAGGTTTAACATGTAATTCGCATAGAGAATTTTATTTTGATCCATAATTAATAATACATTATTATTTATTGTATCCAATCAACAATTTGTAAATAGATTTGTTAGAAATATTGAGAGGAGTGAATTAGTATATCTTTACAAATCAACTTTTATCTGTTTTTCCTCTTCTTTGACAATCATTAACTGTGCTAGTGAATAATCAATAACTTACATGTAAACATGCACATATCATGAGAAACTATATAAGAGAAACCATAGACACATTCAATCATGAGCCATGAGTAGAAATTGAACAAGTAACCATTAGAAAAAACATGTGAACACCATCAAGCACACATAGACACCAAATATCAAGTGGAAAACCCAATTGGTAAAAACTATCGCCATCGCTTGTCATAATCTTATTTCTTATTAATGTTAAAATTATTATTTCACATCATATAATGGACCACTACAAGTGCATAGGCCCTACTTAATGGAGGAAACCCCCTCCAATAGTTTCTCCATCTACCACTAGAAGGAAGCTACTACTCCCTTAACAATTTCTCTAGCTACCATTGGAAGGAAGTCACCATTCCCTGGTCAATTTCTCCTACCACCACCATAAGGAAGCTACTACGTGTTTAGCAAGTTCTCTTGCTACCATCAGAAGGAAGCCACCTCTCGTTTACTGAAGGCTTCAAACCTTACACACTTGTAGACCTTGTTTCATAATGTTTCATACTGGATCCACCTATAAGAAACTCAAAATATTGTAGGCCACATTTCATCCATTTCAGACCTACTTAAGTAGGTCAAAATATTGGACCTACTTAGAAACGTTTCGATCAAAAAATTGAATACTCAACTAAATCATAATCTTTGCAACTCAACAATAAAAAAATAAAATAAAATATGATTCTACTCTAGCATCATAGATCGATAATCAATTCTTTTCTCGTCACCGTTGTAACAATAACATCTAATCTAACTCAATCAATATCAGTAGCCCCAAGTATCAATCCCTAACTTTGCCCAATACATCAACATTGTCAAATACTTTGTAATAAAATCACTGTAACATGACAATATGGTCATTGTATTTTTAGACCCTAGCCTATATCAACATCCAATTTTGATATAAATCTTCTACTGAACATGCATCCATCATCAATCCAACACAATAAAAAATTAACAACTCATCAATCCTCTTCAAGTTATCCAAACAACTCATTCACTCTCAATCCATAGAAACATTCAATCAATACTCTAACCCAAACAAAAGAACAATCATCAATATTCTCTCCTCATCAAATTCAATGACAAATTTCATCAATATCAGGTACATTACTATTGGAATGCCATTTCACACATCAAACCAAGTATAAGATAATCATACTCTAATAGTCATAATAGTAGTACATTGAGCATATAAAGACAAATGCATCTGTTAGGTGGTTTAACTGTGAGTTAAATCCTTGTCATTAATTGTCAACCCGGGCTTCGTGAAATGATGAGGTATATGCGTACTATATGTACAGGGTGATTATTTCTCATAATAGATTAATCTAATACAAGAAATTTGAAACTAGTTACAAAGAAAATTAAATCAATCAAATCCAATCCAAACAAAAAGAAATTGAATCAATCTTAACAAATCAACATGAATCAAAACAACATAGAAGAAACCAAACGAAACTTGCATAAATGAAAGCACTCTATCTTAAAATGAAAATCACACTTGCTGAATTGAAAATCACACTTGTTGAATTGAAAATGACACTTGCTTGAAATGAAAATCATACTTTTTGAACTAAAAATCACATTTGCTTAAAATTAAAATAAATGAAATAACATAATTACACAATCTTACCAATATGTACAACAAATTAAAAAGGTGTGAAAAATGTGGTTGATGGGGGCCCTCCGCTCTTCAGCAAGAACACTAAATGATTGTCAAAGCTTGGAGATGAAAGAAGAAATATGTATTCCATAAAATGAAGTGGGAGAAAGCTCCAAATATATTACAACGATTCAAATCTCTTCTTCTTTTTACAAATTACATCTTGGATGGAACTCTAAAATTTGTAACTCTTCTTTATGAAGGATGGACAACTATCTATACAAAAACTTAAGATAATTAATTAATAAATATGGATCCTCAAATATCTCTTAAATATGCATTTATGTCTTGTTGTTACAACCAATCACCTAAAAATATGAGATACAAATCCTCTCAAATTTCTCTCCTAGTTTTGATAGGAGACTCATATAAAAACATCCATGATTTTTCTCCTTTGAATGTGCTTAGTCAAATATCCAAATATTCTACAATTATTTCACAAATCTTCATGAGTTGGAATTGAAATTTAAATTTGTGGTGGAGTGGCCAAATAGGACCCTTTCTAGAATCTTCAAATAGGCCTACAATATCATACAACTCATATATTTTTCGATATATATGAAAATATGTTAAAGTCCTAATATTTAATTACCAATTCTCTTGAAATGCTTAAAATAAATTACTTGGAAAATAATAATGATAAACTCATATGATCATGAAAATGGTTATTAATGTAGGGTTATGGAGCTACAAAATATGGTAAAGAGTTATGGAATATGGTAAAATGATGGCAATGAGGGTAAAAGAGGGTGACATTTTGAAGGCCCAAAATTTCCCCCCAACTGAAGATGTTGCATGTCCTCATGTAACTTTTCATTGATTCCCTTAATCATATGTTGATCTTCTTGATTTTTTTTGCTTCTATATGAACTTTGGTTTTGTATTGATTATCTTTTAACTTTGCATAATCATATTATTTGATAGCTTTATTCTCTTTGCAAAGCATACTTTGAAAGACATTTGATTGCAACATATTTTTTATGGTTGGTTCTTGTGTGACAACAAAAAATTTATGAGTATTGGTTCTTGTGTAACAATACTTTTCTTATTTTTGTTGCATCAAAATACTTGGAAACATTGAGAATTCATTTTTAAGGCCCCATAGTGGTTGTCATCCATTTAATGTGCTTATCAATTGCAACACATATAAACTTTTGGAATCAAAATGCAATAATAGTTGATGGGGAAAAATATGTTGGTTAGGATGAAATGAAATGTGACACGTGACATGAAATGTGAATATGAATTAAGATCCCTTCCCTCCAACTAAAGGTGTTTTTAGTTTTTGGAAAATGAGAAAGGGAATATAAATGTGGTGAGGGATTTTCCAAAATTACAAGTTTATCATTTAACGAATTACATGATTAAAGATTAGAAAACAATATACCTTCATCGACCTGAAAAGTGGACAAGTTATATATATAGAAGAGTGTGGTTGTTATTGTTGGATCATGGAATGTGGAGTAAAATAATCTTATATGCTTTTAATTTATCTTGGTTGTATGAATAGAGGATGAACCTGATCTAAAATTGGAATCCTTATTGCTACGGTTGTTGAATTATGAGTTGATTCCTAATGCAAGCTGGTAAAGTCATATAGTCTTCATTCATTCCAACTAAGTTACATAATTCTTATCTATGTGAATAGATGTGTCAATGTCAAACATAGAAAAGAAATTGTTGGATTACTGGCCATTAATGAATGTCATTAACCAACACGAGACTACTCATCATTGATGTCAATGGGAGTCAAGATGCCTAAGTACATTTTAATAGGTATGAATAGATGTTTCGTAGTCGAGTCACCTAGAAGATCTGATAAATAAGGGACATTGATGTTTTCCCACTGTTTAATAGTGAGGGAACTTGGCATTAAGGGATCCAAGCCTCAAGGTACTTGAAATATCTCTAGTCTTGTTCCCAGATGATGTGTCACTTGATGGGTCAAGACTTGTTAGAAGGGAGACCTTAATGAATCCTCCATCATCTAATGTGAGTATAAAATAATAATTTGAAGGCCCATAGATGAAAGATTTGCATTATGAAGCAAGTTTTATTTGACAGAAAGGAAGAGGAAAATTGGGTGATTTAGCTTTGTAAGGGAGCTGAATGAATTTATTTTTGGGTTAAGGGTGAGTGACAATGAGGCAAGCAAGTATGAATATTGCAAAGGGAAAAAGAGTTTTAACATCATGGTTTGGCAGTATTGAGATGGAAATTTATGGATTGATTGTAGGTTTAGAATGAGTAGCAATGGTAAAATCAGTATCTGAGAGGCCTTGTTTAGTGGAAATGGTGTAATGGATATGATTTGACATGGAATGAACATGTTCTTCTGAAATAAAATTGATCTATAAAGGCACTCTTGCATATAGTAATCTTCTTTCATCGTCTTGGAACTTGCAAAAACTTAGCACTTTTCTACAATAAAATGTAAGACTATCGAGAGAGAGAGAGAGGTGATTAGTCTCTCTTCATCTAGCATATACATAAAAAATATAAATAGTATTACTTAAACAAATTCAATGAAGAAAAAATAAATTCACTTTTACCTGTTTGGAAAGTGGTACCTCAGACTTGTTAGCGCTCAAATCTACCTTGGGCTGAAATAAGGCAAGACTCAAGGCTACATCAAACCACGCTCAGCCTCGTAGCTAGCCCTACGAGGACAGGAGAGGGCTCTCTTCGGGTCAATCTCGGCAAAAGATAATCAACGAGGTTGAGATGAATGAATTGATGACTAATTTTAGGCTAGGTATGAAGTACGAGGACTTTGGAATTGATTTTTTAAGGTTTTGTTGAATTCAAGGGAAAGGCAATTTTGGGCTTGGGGATGAGGCACAGTTTTTGCAGAGGTCTGAATGGGGCAAGGAAGGCGATCGCCTTGATGCTTTTAAAGGGAATGAATGGGTAGATCAGACTGGTGAGGAGCTAAGGAGAGAAAGAAGGTTTCAAGGATTCTCCTTAAACAGATGAAAACATGAAAATTAAACAAATTTAAAGGCAGAGCATAGCAAATTTATGGATTCTACCTTAACACTTCATTTGTTCAATTGCAGAAGATTAAAGAAGGAAAAGTGGTACACATACACAACCTACAAGTACTGAAAGAAACACACCATCAACACATAAAGCCACATGAATCCCAAATAGTGCTGCAAAACCTTGGTCTTTCCTTTGCCAAAAATGCGGATAAGATATGTACAATAGAGTGTCAAGTTATTCCCAAGAGTCCAAGCCTAAAAATGACTAAGAAAATACATAATATAGGCAAGCCAACACATTCCCTTGCCTCTATGGGTCGAGCTCATCATCCTAGGAGTTGTTTCAACCAATTCTAAACAAAGCACTACAATCTAGGCAATCAAAACAACTTGCCTCTATAAGCTAGGAAACCAATTCATTCATTAAATTTTTGCTATTTTTTGAATGAATCATCTAGAATAGGTAAATAAGTGTCAAATCAACATAATGTTCCATTAATTACATCAAGAAGGGTGAAAATCACATCACAAGTCAAAACTGGTCAAACTGGCTTCATTTGTTGCGCTGAGGATGAAAACTGTGCCAAAAAATCTTGTGCGCCGCGCGCGTGAGCCCTGTGAAATGCGTGCCTTCCCACCTGGTTTTTGGGCACTTCCTTGCATTGAAATTGAGCTCAGGTTGGCTTGTTGGAAATACTTGGATGTCTACTTTCTAACCCAAGTGGAATTTTCCAATTTGGTGTCCATTTGACCCTCCCAAGGTGCATTCTCCCAGACGTACTTCCTGCTGGTGCAAAAAGTGGCAGAAAGGTGGCTTTCATTATGTTTTTGAGCCTTTTGGTCACCTAGAACTTGATGAAATGCTTTGGAAATGGCTGAGCATGTGTAATTCATCATGAAAAATCCAAAACTATAAGCCATTTGTGATTTCGACCTCCCCATCTTATGGGTCGCACGCTGCGTGTCACGCATAGAACCAAAAAACCTGTTTTGCAAGCCAAAAATTTCAAAATGACAAAATTTTCTTTGAATTTGCTCAAATTCAGAGTGAAGAACCTTTATCATGTGTTGTGCCCCACCAATGAAGCCTCGGCCAAAACTTGGAGTGGATCGGGCTTTTTCTGTCGCTTTAGGGCTTTGCTCAAGCACCTCTTTAGGATCTTCATTTTCGCTTTGCAAACATGCATGTGAGCCCAATAGTGAGTTTTCATATGACGAAGCATGTCTTTGTCCCTGTTTGCCTTCGCCAAAAACTTATCCAAATGAGTTTTTACCCGGATGAGCATTGATTCTCAATTAATAGGTGTCAAATCACCTGGTCTCCTTCAGGCCAATTCCCGGTCTTGCCGGATCTTCCGCAGCTCATAACGTGCATGCTCATCTTCCAATTGTTTGCTGCGTTGCTCCAAGTAGTTGATCACCCATTTAGCCATCTACAATTTCTTTTGCAGCGACTCGTTCTCAGCAGTTTGCTCTTGGATGATCTCCTTGAGCTCCGAGTTAGGAGAGCTAGCATCAACATCAATGATACCCATGTCCTGACCTCTTGAAGGACCCTCATCAAACATGGGTCTCTTGCCCCTATCCTGAATCTATACTTGTGCTGAAGATGGAGGCGATACCCTATCGACATGATGTGGAGATAATACTCGCTGTGCTGATGATGTCAACGAGACCCCTTCCACCCCGGGTGGAGATAGTGCTCGTCATACAGATGCAAATAAGGCCCTGTGGCCTCTCTGATATGTCACATATACTAGAGCATCAACATGCTCAGTCTCAGGAATGTCAAACTGTTGTGAAGGCCCTCCCTCATCATGAAGTATCTATGGAGGAGGCTGTAGCGTGGAAAAGTAATCACGGGAGATGAAATCCTCCCAAGTAATACCCTACTGTGCCAACTGATGCATCACTATGATTTTGATCAATGCATAATGATATATGCCCCTATGCTGATGTGCCGGGCTCTTCCTTTGTACTAAAGGCACCATCCTCTCTATGTTATGACACATGAAAAATGGAATGTTCATCATATGTACCCTTGTGAAATGTATCAACAAACGGACATGGTACGCATAGAGACGTGAGAATCTGCCCTCACAGCTGAAATATCGAATGATGAGTTTCACCAACGGTGCAAACTCATCTTTTAGGAATCTGAAAGGAAAAGTTACGCTCAAGTGTCTGATATACCCGGGATTAAGATATGGCTCATAGTAAAATCTGTCTAGCATCTGGTGTTTGCTCCATTCCTCCACTACATTTGGTATCTCGGTGGCCTGAGCAATAGTCTCGGGTGACAAGATAAAATTGACTCCGACAAGGTTTACATGACCATCCTGTAGATTAAGGACAAATAGATGGACTAGTTCCCAATGATGCTGAGTTTGTGAGATCATCTCACAATATTGGAAACATGATTGGCTCCAAAAACAATCCATTGCAAGTGAACAAGCTTGCAATTGAGCCAACGAAGTAGGCTCCTCCCTAACATGCTGGCCACTTTTTCCACCTTTGTGATACCTCTGTGGCACATTTGGCACATTTACCTTCGGTGTAGAATCACTATCATACTCCTGCTCATATACTGACTCAGTCTCTGACATGTTCTTTAGAAACAAGATAGTTGGAATATATATATGCTGATATACAACTGTGTGCAAAATTGACTGTAGACTGTTTCTTTTTCTCAAAATGCTGTGACCAAGGGGACACAAATGTACAAGGGAATTGTTAGGAAAGGGAAAACATTAGGGAATTGAGGAACATGGAAATAAAACAAGGAATTTAGAGAAGGGAAGGGACATGGAAATCTTGAAGTTTTAGGGTTTTGGGATGAGGTAGGGATTATGTTTTTGTAATAGAAGGGAGGGATTAGGATTTGAGGGAGGATAGTGTAGGGTTTATGAGGGAATTATTGGGGAAAATAATGGTGAATATAGGGGATGGGAAACAAAAGGAAATAGGAAAACATGATAACCTTGGTAACATTTATTTTTTAAAACCCTTCAACAATTTTAGCATTCAAATTCTTACAACAATTTAATGGACAAAGGAGGGTTTTTCCACTTGGTTTTCTAGGGCAAACATATCATAATCCTTTACATAAACCATTCAAAACCAAGAATGAGCCATGGATATAAGCCTACCTGTGAATTTATGCTTGAGAGGAGGTGTTTTAGTGTTTTTCCAAACCAAATTTGGGCATAAACCCCAGTGCGACGCGCGCCTCACCCAACACTCCACGCGCCTCTGATGCGCCACACGCGTGCAAATTCTCACTGAGCTTGGTCGCCTGATGCGCCGCGCGCCCTAGAAATGCTTCAATTTCCATACAAACTCACAAAATTGCTTTGGAACGATGTCTTCACTCTTGGAATGTGGAATGGGTGCAAATGATGTGAAATATCTTCATATAGACTCCTTTTTTATTTTTGCTTGATCCATAACCCATTTTCTTATGTTTTGTCGTTGACACTTTTTCAAAATTAATAGACTCTGACCTTTTTGGTTTCCTCCTTAAAATTGGTTGAAATAATGATTTTCTCTGATAATTTTTTGCGGGGATAGCTGTGATATGCTCTGGCAAAGGAGACCAAGGTTGTGCTTGGACGTTTCAAGGATTGAAGTTTTTGAAAATTTTTACAAAAATGAGACGACGACTTATCTTCAAAACAGAGTTTTGAAGAGAAGTCATACTTTATCTGTACAAGGATGAAAATTATTGAAGTGATTATCTATCAAAGGCATCCCTCTGGCCTGCTGGTCTTCTAAGACTTTTCAAAACAAAATTGACTCAACCCCAGACCTAAGACCTAAAAATTTAAAACATGATTGTAAATGACCTTTGAAGATTTATGACTAAACCTGAACCAACAGTGCCATGCACGAGGGGGATGAATGACACAAACCATTCTGTCAGAGTTATGGCATACCTAACGAAATGCAACTGATTAAAACTGATGGGACACGTAATCATGAAATGCAAAAAGAGCTTTGATCTCTGACGGAGGGATAACTAGACCGACTCTAACATTGGCTCCAATGGGGATGATAGCTCCTTGGAGATGCCAAGAACCACAGATCTCTGTAAGAACTAGACAGTGCCTTCATCCATTGGACGATGGAGTCATTATTCCAACACAAAATCTTGAGAATTTCACTGAAAAACCAAAAACCGCTTTGACCAAACTAGACTTGAAACTAAAATATTGAGACAACTGACTTGACAAACTTAGATTAACTAACCTTCATTTTCAGAATTATAGCCTTCACCTTGGGCCCCAGACTGAAGATGATAAGTTAGTTTACATGTGCAATAGAACAAAAGTAAAATGATATGTACAATGATGATGAAATGAGCAGAAAATACTCAAAAGTAGTATCTCTTTAACCGCCGACCATTAATTGGCCCTCCCGGACATTCACCTCCATTCATTTCTTTGAGAAGGAAAGCATTTTGGCCACGATATGTTGCAATTTTGTAAGGACCCTTCCATAAATTTTCAAATTTTCCATGCTTTCCCTTGTCTTCATGTCGAGCATCCCACCTTAAAACTACCTCATCTCGCTGAAATGTGTCCGCCTTCACTTTCCGGTCATAAATCTTTTTGATGCACTCCTGTAACTTGCAAGTGTTTTGAAATACCTCCTCCCGTGTCTGCTGTAAATGAATCATCTGATTAATCCTTCTCTGCATAGGATCTTCCTCACTAGTAGCTTCTTGAAGCAATTTGACTACCAGGACAGCAAGCGAAGTAGGAAAAACCGTGTTTGTTACTTACACCAACTCGAAAGGAGACATGCCAATAGACTTTTTCTGACTCACCCTATCATCCCATAGTGCATTTATCAACTTCTTGTGCCAGCCCTTTTTACTGATTTCCAACAATTTCTTAATGATATTGACCAAATATTTATTAGATGACTTCGCCAATCTGTTTCCTTGAGGGTGGTATGCGGTTGAATGTCCCAAGCTAATATTGTACTTATAGCAAAAATCAACCATCCTTTTTGACTTAAATGCTGCTGCATTATCTGTGATTAAATTACTTGGACATCCAAAACATGACAAAATGTTGGTTTCAAGAAAATAAATAATTACCGCATCCGTAGCTTGTCGAGTAGGAATTGCTTCAATACCATTTTGTGAAGTAGTATGTGGCTGTCAATATCCATCGATGTTGTCCTGATGATGCCAGATGAATTTCCCCAATGAAATCCAATCCCCACTGCTGAAAAGGTGTGCTGACTTCAATTGGTTTGAGAGGAAAAGGCTGGAGTTTCTGCTTCCCTTCAAAAATTTGGCATTCGTGACAATTTTTAACAGTCTTATATACATCTGAAAATAATGAAGGCCAATAATATCCTTCCCTTAGAATCTTGTTTTCTGTGGTCTTCCAAAACATATGACCTCCACAGTCCCCTTTATGAAAGTCTTCCACAACTCTTTTGGCTTCCTCTCTACCAAACAATTCAATAACATTCCACCAGGCTCTTTCCAAAACAATGTTGAATCTAGTATGCAGAATTTTGCAGCTTTCAATTTCAATGTTCTACTTCTGTTTCTAGGCATTCCGAGAGGTGAAGACAAATGCTGAAGTACATATAAAATGTCAGCGTACCAAGGAGAGGAAAGAAACATTTCAGATACCTGAACGGATGAATTCTCCTCATCTTCATCAGACATGGCAGCAATCAAATTTATGTCTAGAACTTGCAAATTCGTTTCAGCCATTAACTTGGTGAGTCCTTGACCTTTGATCAGCTTGGTGGGTTTAATCTCTACATCATACTCTAACAACGCAACAATCCACTTACCCCGTCTGCCTTCTGGATTTGCTTGTACTAAAATATCTTTAACTGTTGCATTAGGAACATAAGCTAGAATATGGGAATGCAATATATACACACGGAAATCATTCAAGGCCTTTACAAGTGCAAGTTCTTGCTTCTCAATGATGTTATATTTCAATGCTCTATCTCTCATAATCCGACTGAAAAAAGCAATGGGATTTTCAACACCTTCCCTCTTCTGCATTAATACAGCTGCCAAAGTGTGCTCAGAAGCAAATGAGAACAAAATAAAATCCCGCGTGTAGTTTCGGTTCATCAAAAGAGGAGCTGAAGAAAGAGCTAACTTCACTAAATTAAATGATTTCACCGCCTCTTCGGTCCACTTTACCTGACTGTCCTTCTTCAGCATGCTCGTGATTTCTCTAAGATGCTCTGTTAGATTTGGAATGAAGCGACGCAGAAAATTCAGTTTACCATTAAAGGACTGTATTTCTTTCTTGTTCCGGGGCTGTTCAATTTGCTGAATGTCTTAAACACGTGTAGGGTCAACATGGATGCCGTCTTTAGATATGATGTGGCCAAGAAGTTTGCCCTCATCCATGGTGAAAAGACTCTTTTTCAAATTCAACGAAATGCCATATTTTTTGCACTTTTGGAAAACAATTTTCAAATGATACAAATGTTCCTCATCAGAATTTGAAAACACAGTTAAGTCATCAGGATAAACAACTAAAAATACATCTTTTTCATTGGCGAAAGCCATGTCCATTGCACGCTGAAAGGTGGCTCCTGCATTTTTGAAACCAAACGACATCTTTGCATAATGAAATGTTCCCCATGGAGTGGTGAACGCTGTCTTGTCACGATCATCTTCATGCACCAGAATTTGATTGTATCCTAAATAGCCGTCAAGTAGTGACATCCTTGATGCTCCAACTACTCGCTGCAATATATGGTCCATTTTGGGCAGCAGATAAATTTCTTTTAAGGACACCTTATTCAAATTTGTGAAGTCAATACATAAACAAATCTCACCTGTTTTCTTTCTTACGGGCACCAAGTTTGATATCCAATCTGAAAATCGGATAGGCACAATAATTCCTGACTTATACAATCTGTTTACCTCTTTTTCGATTGATGGTAGCAGCTTCGGATTGATTCTCCTCAACTTTTGATGAAAAGGCTTCTGATTTGACTTAATAGGAATAGTATGCTGAATGATATTTGTTGTCATATGTTTTTAAATCTGAGTAATCCCATGCAAAAACATCAGAAAATAAAGACAACAATTTCACATATTCTGCTTTTACCTTTGGTAACAATGACTTTGATAGCTTTACCCTCTTGGGATTCTCAGCTGTCCCAACGTTTACCTCTTCAACACCTTTTTAGTTGGTCTCAATGTCGGTTTGCAGGCCACATCGTCTTGGTCAAACAGCTCCTCTAAAGGAATCAATCCCTTAGGAATAATGTTATCTTTAAGTTGCAACACTTCCATTTGATTTACTTGTATATTATCACTACCATCATCATGTTCAATATCTATTGAGGTATCTTTGAACTTACCCTTATTTTGCAGAAACTGATTAATCTCTTCATCATCTTGAAATACTTGCCAACATCGCTGATTGTCTAGAACGGTGGGACAGTGTTTCACATGAACCTCAAACTTGTTGCTAGAATTCATTAGAATCTTTAAATTGCTTGCTGCCTTAGCAAGTCCATCAGCAACACCATTTTGTATGCGAGGCACACATGTCAAGGTATGATCAGAAAATAACTTCAAAATATCTAAGACTACATTTTGATATGCCCTCATGAGAGGATGCTTGGCCTGAAACTCACCCTTAACTTGCTTGATCACCAACTCTGAATCACCATAGACTGTAATCTTCTTCGCTTTCAGCTTTCTCAGAATCTTTAGGCCAACAATTAGAGCTTCATATTCCGCCTCATAATTTGAACAATCAAATGCTAGTTTATAGGAACACACTCTCACCTTGCTTGGAACTTTGTCTTGAGCGGAAAAGGGACTTCGAATCCACACACCAATACCAGCACCATCACTACCTACTGCGCCATCAAAATCCATGGTCCAAAGACCATCTTCATCTTCCTCCAAGTGTTGAAATTGTGTTAGCTCTGTTTTTTCTATTTGCTGCCCATTATCTTCAGTTGTTTGCTCCATAGTAGCTTGTTTTTCTCCTCTTTGTTTTTGCAGAGCTTCTCTAAAATTCTCAGTGATCTCTAGTATATCTTCCGCCTAAACTAACTGATATCTAGATCATTAAAACTATCAGCAAAATAAAACAAACGACTCCAAATCTGTATGTACATAATTTACAGGATGATTGATTGGCTTCTCTTTGTTGGTTATCATGTATTTCATCTTTTACTCTCGATATAGCTTTCTCATTTGACCGAAGACTGGAATTGTAGCATAAGAAAGTCTAACTGTAGAGTACCCTTCAACTTAGCCCCCCAAGTTCTTGAAAGTAGCATACCAAAACGTGGAGGAATGTCCGCCACAACCACATCCATCAAGACATTCTTCGTTGGAATTTGGTCTAAGCTAACAGCCAAATCTTTGATGAGCCTGATACATCTCACACGGCTGGAATAAAATGAATACAAATCATGATATTTCCTTGTAATGTCTAACCCCAGCTTCTCCATGATCGCCATTGGCATCAAATTGTGCGAGGCACCCGAATCGAACATAGCATTGTGCAAAAAATATTCATGCAATCTCAAACTGATATAAAAGGGAGGAACATTACTATCAGGGGACTCACCATCCAATGCTGGCCCAAAAATCAATTCTGGCTGATCATCTTCAATGTTCACCATGTCAAACATGGGATCATCATTCAAAATTTTAGAAACTTGACCTCGGTAGCTATTGTTTTTCATGATTTCGGTCAAAGAAATAGATACTTTTAATTTGGAAATTTCATTTTCCAAGCTAAATGTTGAAACTTTTTTTACTTATTTGACCGGAATTTCTCTCCTATCTTTGATTATACTTGCCTAATTTGTCCTTTCTGCTGTTGATATCTTGCTAGTAGTGGGATCAATTGTCTCCTTTCCTTTCTTCTGTGGTATCAGTGAATCCATCTTTGGTGTTATAGCTTCTTTTCTTTTCTGAATTGGATTGATGGGCACATCTCGGTTTCTCAATGAATACTGCTTCTGTTGAGTGGACAAGGCATTCAAATATCCTCTTTGGTAATCATCTAAATCTGCATCATTAGCTAAGATAAAATCTTCATCTTGCTGGGCACTTGAACTTTCTCCATACTCTTCTTCTTCAGTGATGTAAATGGGTAGATCATCAGGAGTAAAGAAGTGATTTTGGTTCCCTACTACATCAGCATCTTCATCTGAATCTTGACTCACAAAATTCTGCAAAAGAGGAGTCTTTATTTGTTGCTGGGCTACCGACTCTTGTGCTCTTTGTTCACGCTGCTTAATTCTGAACTGAGGTTGTTGTTGGCCATGGTAATTTGGATTACGAATCTGCGGTTCTGATTTGTCAAGGTTCATTCTTTTGAACATTTTTTCCATCTCACGAAGCCAAGGCGGTTCTGATGTAGATTCTTCCTTTATAGTCACTATTTTCTCTGCTTTCAACCGTGCTCTCTTGTCATTCAAATTCGTCTCAACATTAACAACGATATTTTGCATATCTTCTAAAGTAGGAAGATCTCTATCCTGTAATGAATAAGCCATTTCCAGATCAAAACCATCCGGGAATTTGAGAAGAGCTGATTTTCTAGATGGTCTTAAATCATCCAGAATAGCATTATAAACTGTATTAAACCTGATAATGTAGTCTTGGACAGACTCACCATGATTGCGTTTGATATTATTGTACTCGGCATTGATCTGAAGTGGATCTTTTATGAGTTCCCAACGATCTAGAAACTATTTATGAAGTTTAGCCAACGTAGGTATACTTCTGGCTCCCAAGCCTCTGAACCATTTTCTTACCTCTCCTCCAAATGTTTGCACAAACAATCACATAGTTACATCCTCTTCATCAATCTCATATAAATCACAAAAATTTGCCATTTTGTCTATGTGCTGCTAAGCGGAAACACTTTGAGGAGTGCCATCAAATAAAGGAATCTTACTCTGATAATCCACGGGCATATCATACAATTGCTAAGGTAAAGCAAGAGGTGTGAAACGAGAAGCCATTACTCTAGGTGCATTTAGTCTAGGGGTTGTTGGTGGAGTGGGTGTACTTGCTGTATGAGGATTATGTGGATGTGTATGCAGAGGAGAAGCGATGTGGGATGAAGGAGGGCAATTGGCTGCAGATTCTGAATAAGTAATTATAGGTTGCACAGGAATGGTGGGAATGAAAGGTGGTTCTGTAGGAATTCTAGAGGTGGATGTCGTGACAGTAGATCCAATATTTGCAGATACAGCTTCTAAGAAATCAACAAGATTTGTAGCTTGGATGTCGGTCTGAAGGTGCCTCAAGATAATATTGTCAATTAGTTTATTGTGCTTTTCAAATTCAAGAGCTACAGCAAAATCACGGTTTGGAACTATAGAATCAAGAGCGTTTTCAGACTTGGTTTTAAACAATGACAATTCAAACTTTTCGTCAAAAGCAAGTTCTTCAAGGTATTCAAAAATTGCAGGACATGAATGAGATTTAACCATGGGAGTCACCGAGCTTTCTTGACGGAGGATTTTTCGAATCAAGTTTGGATTTTCGTAAATAGGAGGTGGATTGGGATCTGGATTAGCTCTTGTATGTCTTTTTGAAGCCAGTGTGTTTATCAGAAGATCAAAAGAATTAAAATAATTCAGCCAATCGTTTTCTAGACTCAATCATCCAAAGGTCTAGAACGAACAAAAGTATTGGGGTGATTTGCAAATCAAGTTTTCACAAGCTAACCAGAGATCTACTGAAGCAGCATTTATCTACTTCCGCTTATGCATAGCAAGAGCGTTTCGAAAGCTACCTAGCATGACTTCAGACTCCACCTAAGACTTGTGAAACAAACTCATCAACAAGCAAACCATTGATATGTCTTCCCCAGTATGGTCGCGACTATGTTAGCACTCAAATCTACCTTAGGCTGAAATAAGGCAAGACTCAAGGCTACATCAAACCATGCTCAGCCTCGTAGCTAGCCCTACGAGGATAGGAGAGGTCTCTCTCCGGGTCAATATCGACAAAAGATAATCAACAAGGTTGAGATGACTGAATTGATGACTAATTTTAGGCTAGGTATGAAGTACGAGGACTTTGGAATTGATTTTTTAAGGTTTTGTTGAATTCAAGGGAAAGGCAATTTTGGGCTTAGGGATGAGGCACAGTTTTTGCAGAGGTCTGAATGGGGCAAGGAAGGTGATCGCCTTGATTCTTTTAAAGGGAATGAATGGGTAGATCAGATTGGTGAGGAGCTAAGGAGAGCAAGAAGGTTTCAAGGATTCTCCTTAAACAGATGAAAACATGAAAATTAAACAAATTTAAAGGCAGAGCATAGCAAATTTATGGATTCTACCTTAACACTTCATTTGTTCAATTGTAGAAGATTAAAGAAGGAAAAGTGGTACACATACACAACTTACAAGTACTGAAAGAAACACACCATCAACACATAAAGCCACATCAATCCCAAATAGTGCTGCAAAACCCTAGTCTTTCTTTTGCCAAAAATGCGGATAAGATATGTACAATAGAGTGTCAAGCTATTCCCAAGAGTCCAACCCTGAAAATGACTAAGAAAATACATAATATAGGCAAGCCAACACATTCCCTTGCCTCCTAGGAGCTGTTTCAACCAATTCTAAACAAAGCACTACAATCTAGGCAGTCAAAACAACTTGCCTCTATAAGCTAGGAAACAATTTCATTCATTAAATTTTTGCTATTTTATGAATGAATCATATAGAATAGGTAAATAAGTGTCAAATAAACATAATGTTCCATTACTTACATCAAGAAGAGTGAAAAATCACATCACAAGTCAAAACTGGTCAAACTGGCTTCATTTGCTGCACTGAGGATGAAAACTGTGCCAAAAAATCCTGTGCGTTGCGCACCTGAGCCCTGTGCGCCGTGCGCCTTCCCACCTGCACTTGGGGCACTTCCCGGCATCAAACGTGAGCCCAGGTTGGCTTGTTGGAAAGCCCTGGATGTCTACTTTCTAACCCAGGTGGAATTTTCCGATTGGGTGTCCATTGGACCCTCCAAAAGTGCCTTCCCCCAGAAGTATTTCCTGCTGGTGCAAAAAGTGGCAGAAAGGTGGTTTTCATGATGTTTTTGAGCCCTTTGGTCAGCCAGAACTTGATGAAATTCTTTGGAAATAGCTGAGAATGTGTAATTCATCATGAAAAATCCAAAACTACAAGCCATTTGTGATTTGGACCTCCCCATCTTATGGGTCGCGCGCTGCGCGCTACGCGTAGAGCCAAAAAACCTGTTTTGCAAGCCAAAAATTTCAAAATGACAAAATTTTCTCTGAATTTGCTCAAATTTGGAGTGAAGACCCTTTATCATGTGTTTTGCCCCACCAATGAAGCCTCAGCCAAAATTTGGAGTGGATCGGGTTTTTTCCGTCACTTTAGCGCTTTGCTCAAGCGCCTCTTTAGGATCTTCATTTTCGCTTTGCAAACATGCATGCGAGCCCAATAGTGAGTTTTCATATGACGAAGCATGTATTTTTCCTTGTTTGCCTTCGCCAACAACTGCTCTAAATGAGTTTTTACCCGGATGAGCATTGATTCTTGATCAATAGGTGTCAAATCAACGGGTCTCCTTCGGGCCAATTCCCGGTCTTCCCGGATCTTCCGCAGCTCATAAAGTGCATGCTCATCTTCCAACTATTTGTTGCGATGCTCTGAGTAGTTGATCACCCATTTAGCCATCTGCAATTTCTTTTGCAGCGACTCATTCTCGGCCCTTTTCTCTCGGATGATCTCCTTGAGCTTCGAGTTAGGAGAGCTAGCATCAACATCAATGATACCCATGTCCTGACCTCCTGAAGGACCCTCATCAAACATGGGTCTCTTGCCCCTATCCTGAATTTGTACTTGTGCTGAAGATGGAGATGAGACCCCTTCCACATGATGTGGAGATAATACTTACTGTGTTGATGATGTCAACGAGACCCCTTCCACCCCGAGTGGAGATAGTACTCGTCGTGCAGATGCAAATAAGGCCCTGTGGCCTCTCTGATATGTCACATATACTGGAGCATCGACATTCTCGGTCTCAGGAATGTCAAACTGCTATGAAGGCCCTCCCTCATCATGAATTATCTCTGGAGGAGGTTGTAGTGTGGAAAAGTAATCATAGGAGATGAAATCCTCCCAAGTAATACCCTGCTAAGCCAACTGATGCATCACTATGATTTTGATCAATGCCTAATGATATATGCTCCTATGCTGATGTGTCGGGCTCTTCCTTTGTACTAAAGGCACCATCCTCTCTATGTCACAACACATGAAAAACGGAATGTTCATCATATGTACCCTTGTGAAATGCATCAACAAACGGACATGGTACGCATAGAGACACAAGAATCTACCCTCACAGCTGAAATACTGAATGATGAGTTTCATGAACGGTGCAAACTCATCTTTCATGAATCTGAAAGGAAAAGTTGCGCTCAAGTGTTTGATATACCCGGGCTTGATATATGGCTCATAATAAAATCTGTCTAGCATCTGGCGTTTGCTCCATTCCTCCCCTACATTTGGTATCCAGGTGGCCTGAGCAATAGTCTCGAGTGACAAGGTAAAATTCACTCCAGCAAGGTTTACATGACCATCCTGTAGATTAAGGACAAATAGACGGACTAGTTCCCGATGATGCTGAGTTTGTGAGATCATCTCACAATATTGGAAACATGATTGGCACCGAAAACAATCCATTGCAAGTGAACAAGCTTGCAATTGAGCCAAAGAAGTAGGCTCCTCCCTAACATGCTGACCACTTTTGCCACCTTTGTGATACCTCCATGGCACATTTGGCACATTTACCTCCGGTGTAGAATCACTATCATACTCCTGCTCATATATTGACTCGGTCTCTGACATGTTCTTTAGAAACAAGATAGCTGGAATATATATATGTTGATATACAACTGTGTGCAAAATTGACTGTAGACTGTTTCTTTTTCTCAAAATGTTGTGACCAAGGGGACACAAATGTACAAGGGAATTGTTAGGAAAGGGAAAACATTAGGGAAATGGGGAACATGGAAATGAAACAAGGAATTTAGAGAAGGGAAGGGACATGGAAATCTTGAAGTTTTAGGATTTTGGGATGAGGTAGGGATTATATGTTTGTAATAGAAGGGAGGGATTAGGATTTGAGGGAGGATAGTGTAGGGTTTATGAGGGAATTATTGGGGAAAATAATGGTGAATATAGGGGATGGGAAACAAAAGGAAATAGGAAAACATGATAACCTTGGTTAACATTTATTTTTTAAAACCTTTCAGCAATTTTGGCATTCAAATTCTTACAGCAATTTAATGGACAAAGGAGGATTTTTCCACTTGGTTTTCTAGGGCACACATATCATAATCCTTTACATAAACCGTTCAAAACCAAGAATGAGCCATGGATATAAGCCTACCTATGAATTTATGCTTGAGAGGAGGCGTCTTAGTGTTTTCTTGGACAAAGTTTGGGCATAAACCCCAGTGCGCCACGCGCCTCACCCAACGCGTCGCGCGCCCTTGATACGCTGCGTGCGTGAAAATTCTCATTGGGTTTTGTCGCTTGATGCGCCGTTCACCCCTGATGCGCCGCGCGCCCAACCTGATGCGCTGCGCCCTAGAAATGCTCCTATTTGCATACAAACTCGCCAAATTTCTTTGGAACGATGCTCTTCACTCTTGGAATGTGGAATGGGTTGCAAATGAGGTGAAATATCTTCATATAGACTCCTTTTTTATTTTTGCTTGATCCATAACCCATTTTCTTATGTTTTGTCGTTGACACTTTTTCAAAATTAATAGACTCTGAGCTTTTTGGTTTCATCCTTAAAATTGATTGAAATAATGATTTTCTTTGATAATTTTTTGTAGGGATAGTTGTGATATGCTCTGGCAAAGGAGACCAAGGTTGCGCTTGGACGTTTCAAGGATTGAAGTTTTTGAAAATTTTTACAAAAATGAGACGACG
>APFE031293188.1:86608-103954 GCA_000404065.3 Pinus taeda
TTGTAGAATGGAAGGTGGAAACAAATACAGAGTAGGCTGGTCCCAACTTAGTAAGGATGGAATAAATAAGGTTACTATCTTTTTTCTTAATCTTAACACCTTCCAAGAGATATCTAAGGGTCTTGAATTTGGACAAGAAATCTTCAATGCAAGAAAAATTATTAGGATCCAATGTAAGCAACTCATTTTCAAGTTGATGGGCTCTAATTTCATTTTTAATCCCAAAAACTTTAGTGATTTGTTCCAATGCTTCATGAAGAGTATCAAGTTTTGCAATATGGAATCTAAGATCAGGAGAAATAGACATCCCTATCAAGCCACGTGCTTGATCTTGTCTATTTTCCCATTTTGCAACCTTGTCTTCATCTTTTGGTTTCTTCTCTTGGCCCGTGGCTATTCTGTAGAGACCTTTACTTCTAAGTAAATCTTCCATGTAGGATACCCATTGGAAGTAGTTCGTGCTGTCAAGAATGACTTGGCATGGACTTTCCATTTAAAAAAAAAAAACTGAAGCTGAAGATGCTGAAAGTAAGTGTTCCAAGGGATAGATATCGAAAAAAAAATAGGCTGTTTTAAAAAAAACGGCTCTGAAAAAGGCTTCCGGATGAAGAAGTTATGGCTTTTTGAAAAATATTTGTTGAAGTCGCCGGCAAAGTGCGCGAATGTGCGGGAATGAAAAAAAAACGCCCCCACAAAATGGAGATTTGAACCCAAGACCTCTACTCTCTTAAAATAGCTTTGAACCAATTTATCTATACAAAAAATTTGAGGGAGAGAGAGAGAGAGAGAGGGGGCTTTGGGTTGCGTGCTTGCCTTGAGAAACCTCTTTTTCCCTACAAAACACAAAACACAAAACCCAACACGGACATGCAAAGAAAAACGAACCTTATGGCTCGAAGTTAGCTTTACCCAAAAAAACTAATATTTAAAAAAAATTGAACCTTGTGGCTCAAGGTTAGCTTTAGCCGAAAAACTAAATATTTTTCTCAATGTTTCTGATTTTCGGAGATCACACTAAGGTGCAGGGAAAAGAGCATACGCATGAGAAAAAATCCTTCCTTTCTGTTTCTGATTTGCCCAGATCGCACAGAGTCGCAGGGAAAAGAGCATATGTAGAAATGAAGGGTATAGATCCGGTTAAAAAAAACTAAATAAACCAAAACCGAAATAAGCAGAGAGAAAATAACAGTAAACTGCAAATAAAGACTGTATACCTCCGGATCTTAAAAATGACGCAGATAGGGCTACCGGAAAACTTTTCGCGTGAAACGAAAGGGGTTCCTCACTGGAACAGATGATCTGAACACAACAGAGCAGTCCTCTCGGCCCGAAAGCAGTCAAAAACAGTAGATCTAGGAAACGACAGCCGCATGCAGTTCTACCGGCTTCAGATTTGGATCACCAACAGACGCGACCCTCAAATAGATCTGATACCATGTAGGAATTTACAGGGTAAGCTCCTCAGACAGAAAACCAAAAGGACACCTCTCACAAATAGATCACAGATCAATACACCAGTATTTTGATGTGGTTAAAACCCTCAGAGAGGGAAATAGTCCATGGCCTGCGCCAACGTGGCTACTACAGGCAATTTATTAATAGAAGAATGAAAATTTACATAAGCTTCTCTCATGCACGGTTAACCTACAAATGACCCTCCATGCTTTAAATAGACTTCATGGACCCAATCGGGTGTCAACCAGGATCAAGTGTCGGTAATACCGAGGAGAGAATGAACTGTCAGATCACTACATATCGTGACCGTCGGATTGTAAGTTACAAAATGTACAACGGTAAAGAAACACACTTTACCTAACTTTATACTAGACCAAGTTGAACTTAGCTATTTCCTATGTGTCAGAATATCCTAACAGTTTTTGGTGCTTGATGAACAGTGAGTGTTCAAAAGAAACCAAACCCTACCTTTGAAATTTCTCAAATCAAATTACTGCCTAGGGTTTCAAACTGTTGTTTTGTTACCAAGTCCATCCTTTATTCCCTCATCACTCCCTTATTCCATTTTTCTCTTGGTTTCCCTATCCCTAAACTGACATATCCCTAAAAACTTCACTAATCCCATATCCCAAATCCCATTTCCCAAAATCCCACATGCAAATTCCCAAACCCTAGCTACACATTCCTAAAACCTGTCCCAAACATTCCCTCATATCCCAAGTTACTCATTCCTAAAGTCCCACTAGCCCTATCCCTAAATTCATTGCATTCCTTATCATTCATGTCATTTGTAAAATTTCCAAAACCTCAAGTTTCCCAAACAGTCAAGTAATTGTCCATTGTTCCTACATTTGTCAAAATTCCAAAGGGAAAAATATCACTTGAAAAGAACCCACTATCCACACTGCCCTATTTCCCACAGTCCCTCCCACATTTGGTAATTGCACCAAATTCTCATTCTTCATCTCATTGAAAGCCAAACAAAGTTTGAAACACCATGGAGACAGACACTGAAACATCATATGAAAAAGACAGTGATTTCCACCACTGAACTGCATGCACCAAGAAGGCATCAAGGAGGCGTGAAAAGGCATGATTTTGGTCAAAGCTTCTTTGGCTGAGCATAGTACTTGATGAGGCACTCCCAGCCCAAATTTCTAGAAATTTGGGGCAATTTTGGCATTTTGACAAATTTTGGCACAAAAAATAGGGCTTTTCTCCCTATGCGCCATGCCACTTGGCGTGCGCTTTTCCTAAGGAGCTCCGAATCACAAAAATTTTACATTTCTAGATTTGGCATGAAAAAACATGGTTGTTGGTGCATGGCCAAGAAATTTGGGCAAATTTTGAACCCTTAGGAGGTCAAAAACACTAAAAAAATGACCTCACTGCCCCTATTTTGACACACATGAAGCAGTCTTGGAAGATTGGACTTTTGGAGGGGCAAATTGAGGCCAAATTAAAACATTCCACTTAGGTTTTAAAGTAGATAAATAGGGATTTCCAACGAGCTATCATGAGCTCAATTTGAACTTCAGGAAAAGCCTCAAATTCAGCTCCAAAGTGGCACGACGCATAGAGAATCAGGCGCGGCACATAGCGGAAAATTGCCTGTTTGACTCATTTTTGCTCTGTTTTTCACCCAGTTTTTCCTAGTTTGACTTTTTCACTCTCCTAATGGCAATTTTATGATGTAATTTGATGAACATTGAGGGATCATGATGTAAATATGCTATATTTTTACTTGTATAGGTAGATCCATTAGTTTAGAGGTTGTTTGGAACTAAATGAATCAGTTTCCTTATTTCTAGTGGCAAGTTGTTATGATGCCTAGATTCCAGTTCTCAGTTTAGGATCACTTGGGTCAGCTCCTAGAATGATGAGCTCGATCCCTAGAGGCAAGGGAATGGGTTTGGCTTGTCTATATTATGTAATTTCTAAGTCATTTTCATGGTTGGACACTTGGGATTGCTTTGGCATATCATTGTACATTCTATCTTTGCATTTTTGGCTAAGGAAAGACCAGGGTTTTGCAGCACTGTTTGGGGTCCATGTGGCTTTATGTTTTGATGGTGTTCTTCTCTAAGTAATTGTAAGTTCATTAATATTATGTGTATCATTTTCCTTTCTCTTCTTCTGAATTTGAACAAATGAGTGATTAAGGGTGAATCCATTAACTGTTATGATCTGCCTTTGAATTTGTTTAAATTTCCATGTTTTCATCTGTTTAAGGAGAATTCTTGAGACTCTCTTGCTCTCCTTAGCTCCTCACCAGTCTGATCCATCCATTCACTCACATTAAAGCATCAAAACGATTGCTTTCCTTGCCCCAATCAGAACTCTGCAGAAACTGTGCCTCATCCTTGAGCCCAATTTTCCTTTCCCTATTTCCAACACAAAACCCCCAAAAAACTCAAAGTTAAATCCCTGTACTTCATACCTGGCCTAAAATAAGTTGTTACTTTAGTCATCTCGAGCCCCATCAATTATCTTTTGCCAAGATTGACTCGGAGAGAGCCCTCTCCTACCCTCATAGGGCTAGCTACGAGGCTGAGTGTGGTTTGATGTGGACCTAGAACCTTGCCTTTCTAGCCTGAGGCAAATCTAGGCTCTAACAACACCAATATTGTTGATGTGGTTAAAAACCTCAAAGAGGGAAACAGTCCACGGCCTGCGCCAATCCGACCACTTCAGGCAATTTATTAATAAAAGAATGAAAATTTACATAAGCTTCTCTCATGAACGGTTACCCTACAAATGACCCTCCATGCTCTTTAAATAGAGATCATGGACCAATCAGGTGTTAAGCCACAAATCAAGTGTCGATAATACCGTGGAGAGAATGAACCGTCAGATCACTACATATCATGACTGTCAGATTGTAAGTTACAAAAGTACATAGTAAAGAAACACACTTTACTTAACTCTACACTAGACCAAGTTATACTTAACTATTTCCTATGTGTCAGAATATCCTAACATGATGAATTAAGTAATCTCGATGTATGTGGTTTTCATTCACTGAGTCGTGTACACATGCGGGTTACATGAAGAACTATAGCATACAAAATTCTGGATGTGAAATTGAAAGTTAAAGTGAAGTAAAAATGCTGATTCACACTCCCACCCCCCTCCCCCTCTCAGTATTTTTCCTAACAACAGGTATCAAAGCAAGTCCCTTAGAAGAAGCTTGATCAATTAAAGGGAAATATAAAGGGACAATGGGAAAGTCGAAAAGAAGAAAAAGAAGAAGGAAACTCAAAGGAAGAAGTCAGCTCAGGAAAATTTTGCTAGTGAAAGCAATATATCAGATGCAATGATGAATGCCAACAAATATTTAGGTTCAGAAGCACCTCATTTTCTATTGATTAAGAATGAAGAATATAGTAACAAAGAATTATCAAGTACTGGATCTTGTTCTAATTGTGGTCCATTTACCTATTTATGTAATAATGTTGATAGTGAATATGACAATGAATCAATTGAAATTTCTCTCATGGGGAGAAGTGAAAGTAATCATTCTAAAGAGAAAACATATTAGAAAAGGGACAATAAAGGTATGCATATGCTTAGTGGTACTAACTATTAGGAATGGAATGAAAAGATGAAGTTCAAGTTAATGAAACTTGGCTCTTATGTTTGGAATTTAGTATGTAATAGTTGCAGTAAAACACTTCCATCAGGTGAAGAATTGTAAAAGAATAATGAGGCATTAAATGAAAACATTTATAATATACTTGATTCAAGATTAGGAAGGGCTATGTATTGTGAAACTACAAAGGAAGTATGGGATACTCTACAAAAAATCAATGAAGGAAAAACAAAGGAAGTTTGTTCATCAGGAGAACCAACAGGTAATATTGTTTCTAAAGGAAATAAAGATGTGTCAAAATATGAATATGATATGTCAGATGGAGTTACTGATTCAGAAGAATTTAGTTTAGAGAATGCACTTAATTTTAGAAGAGAACTTGTTTTTTCTTGAAATGGATTAACAATCTTAAGAATAAGTTGCACGCATATTAGAACAAGGATCATGATAAATCGGTAAATACTACAACAAAATCTAAACAATATTGTGAAGGACTTGAAGATGAGATCGTCTCTCTAAGATCAGATCTTGAAAAATCAAACAATCAAAATGAAGAACTACTTCAAGTATTGAAGAACAAGAGAATGGGATGAATGAATAGATTATCGAATTAAAAGAGAAATTGAAATATGGAAGAAAGTTTGAATAAGGAATGATGAAGAAGTATCTGGAAAAGGAAGAACAATGTTCAATACTAGAGGTTAAGGTAAACATTCTAAAAGGTAAATTAGAAGAAAAGGATAAACACTTGAGATTTCAAGATAATACTAATATTTTGGATAATATTCTTAGTAGTCAAAGGTCTCCCTCCAATAAATCCGGTCTTGGTTTTCATGAATCTATAAAAGGAGAATATTGCTCACAAGATTATGCAAGCAATTATGAGATTAACAAAGCAAACTATAAAAAATAATCAAGAAGTCAACCAAACCAACAATCAAACAAAGAAACGTTTCAACAAAAATCATTTGTTGATAATTATAGAAGCATCAAATGATTCTCTCCTCTGGACACTGGTATTGAATGCTTTTTTGTCATAACCTTGGACACTATGCAATGAATTGCAGAAGCATATTCACAGGAAGATCATAAGCTCTGAGGTACTAAGGTTTATTTAAGGGATATTGTTTTACTTGCAACATGTTTGGTCACAAAGCCATTAATTGTAATAGGAGGAACATGAAACAAAAATATTTTGATTCCTCTGCTCCCTTTTATGGTTATGTAAGATGTTATACTTGTAAAACAATTAGGCATAAGGTCACAGATTGCATGTCAAGAATTTGGAATGGAAGCAAAAGGTAGGATAAATTCCACAAATTTGAATACATGATTAAAAATTGCAAGAAAATTTGGAGGAAGAAGGAACATCATTCAGAGACATAGCGAATATTGTCCCTACTATAGTCCATTTCTCTTAAAAGTATACTTCTAATAATCACTGCAGAAGTGAATGTTAGGTACTTAACCTCATGGAGAACAGATGATGGCCATTAGGTCTACAGGATCAATAGCGTATGATCTCAGGGGGAGTTATGCATGTGTACTTAGATCATGATTTAATATGTTGTTATTCACTTTACACTAATGTTTCATTTATGAAGAGAATGTGAACAAGAATAGAAATTACATGTTCAGGGGGGTTTGTGGCTATAAAAATCAGAAATTTATATTATGTACATGGTTCTTATGAAAGACAATCGTGTGTGTATGTGGTTTTTGATCTAGAAAGTTGCATATGCTTCTCAGTAATGAAAAAGAAGTGTCACATATTCAGGTGGAGTTTCTCATTGTTTTTATTAGTTGATTATTAACATTTTGGCACTAACATTAGTTTACTACAATTTGTTAACAATGCCTATATGATGCTTAGGATTGATGTGGTTTAATGGTAATTTGTTGCAAAATCTTATCCTATTGCTGCTATTGATATGATTCTTTGATGCAATTCTTGTTGGTGAGAAGGATATGATGTGATCAAAATTGATGGTGAAGAGTTGACACAGGATTAGGGGGAGCATATTCTATGCTTCTAATGGTTCATTGTTGGCATTATGGTTTCCTAAGCACTCCTTGTTGCATAATCTTGTCTATGATGAGTTAATGGTTATTACTAGTGTCATCAATATTATTTCATTACTCATTGCTAAAAATATTTGTGTTGTTGTCACTATGTCATGGATGCTTGGATTACATGTGGTGAAGTTATGTATGATGCCTATATTTTTCTTAATTTGCATTTGTTAATGGTGTCTTAATCTTGCCAAATACACTTCATAAATAATTTATGCATGTTATGCTCACTGAAGATGTTGATTATGCTGTTGATAAGTTCTATTCTAATTAATCGTTTGTGATAGTGGAGGTACTCTTTCTTTGCATATATGTTGCATATGCTATATATGGTGTTGTGGTTGAAGATATTGATAATTCTGCTTGAGGATTGTGTCTCTTCCTATATATGGAGAGAGTGTGTCATTGCCTCCTCCCACATTTATACTCTTTCATTGGCTTGCCCGGGGTAAACATGAGATGAGGGTCACTATGATAAGACTCAACCTCATATACGTCCATAAGGAAACAGAGTCAATAACTTGAGATCTTATTGACTTCCCTTAGGTGCTACATGACCTTCAGGAGAAATCCAACTCCTCCAGGTATCCATCCCCTGAGATAACTCTCTTTTTCACTGACCTAGAGCCTCATACGCTCCCTTGCCAAGGCATGCAAGAGATTGTAGCCCTCCAGTCACATTAATAAGCCTACCTCCATATGACTATGGACTTTTACAGTCAGTTCTATGCTAACAACCCCAAATTATGAGCCACTTTTTTAGGGCCAGGACTCAGGCCTCTGCCGAGAACTCAAGCATCTACCTTAAACTTAGTGAAACTTCCAGAAATGATAAATGACATAGAAACAAAGATTATAAACAAAAATTGAATCGGGACTTGACTTGACTCCTCCCAAATGGGACTGACATTCTATCAAACACATTGTAAACATGCAACCTACAGGTCATGAATGCATATTTGAACATAAGGATCTGAAAACTTACTTGAAGTTGAACAAGAAGGGTCAATGCCTTTTCACAATAGCTGTCATAACACCAATTAGGTCATGCATTCGTTAACCATACATTCATTAATGGAAATGTGTTAAGAGCCATACTTAGATCTGTCAATTAACCATGCTTATAACCAACATATAACCAGATAAATAAAAATGAGAGAAAAAATATTAAAGCCACATAATAACAAGTACATTTACTTATTAAAAACAAGAGGAACTTATATCTTATTAACCATACACAAAATCCAACCAGGTCAGGAACTTCCATGTACCACTCGACCGTAAATTGGGTTGAACCAAATCTATCTTTTAGTCAATCCCCCCATGACATATTCCAAGCATGAATGTAGGATCTCATGGGATAAACCAATCCATAAAAAACCAAGGGAATCGAGAGGTTAAACCACCTCCACCCTCACCATATCGTGATCTCAACTAAACCGGTCTCAAGATCACAAAACCAAATTTAGCTTGGATGCATCAAAATTGCTTCACCATCCCTTGAGGAATTTTATTGTCTTCACCCACCTATTGAGGCCTTCTTGGAGAAAAGCATCTCCAACCCAACCCTTGGGATTTTCCTAAGACCACCTCATCCAGATTCAAAAATGTCTGGCAATCCAAAGCTTAAAAGAGAAAGAATCCCATCACACCATGGTTATCTAGAAATGGAAAGGAAAGGCTAAAAACCACTATCAAAACCTGACAAAATACATGCCAACGACAACAATGAAACCAAATACACACATGCATATGCCATGCATGCCAAAACCAACTAGGAAATCATACATGAAATATGTACTTGATAATTCTTTGTTACTATATTTTTCATTCTTGATCAATAGAAAATGGGGTGCTCAAGAACTTGAATATTTGTTGGCATTCATCACTACATCTGATATATTGCTTTCACTCGCACAATTTTTCTGAGCTGACTTCTTCCTTTTAGTTTCCTTCTTCTTTTTCTTCTTTCCCACTTTCCCATTGTCCCTTTATATTTCCCTTTAAGTGATAAAGGTTCTTCTAAGGGACCTGCTTTGATACCTATTGTTAGGAAAAATACTGAGAGGGAGGAGGGGTGGTGGGGGTGTGAATCAATATTTTTAATTCACTTTAACTTCCAATTTCACATCTAGAATTTTGTACGCTATAGTTATTCATGTAACCCACATGTGTACGCGACTCAGTGAATTAAAACCACATATATCGAGATTGCTTAATTCATCATGTTAGGATATTCCAACACATAGGAAATACTTAAGTATAACTTGGTCTAGTGTAGAGTTAGGTAAAGTGTGTTTCTTTACTATGTACTTTTGCAACTTACAATATGATGGTCACGATATGTGGTGATCCGATGGTTCATTCTCTCCACGTTATTATTGACACTTGATCCGTGGCTTAACACCCGATTGGTCCATGATCTCTATTTAAAGAGCATGGAGGGTCATTTGTAGGGTAACCGTTCATGAGAGAAGCTTATGTAAATTTTCAGTATTTTATTAATAAATTTCCTGAAGTGACCGCGTGTGCTGAAACCATGGACTGTTTCCCTCTTTGAGGGTTTTAACCACGTCAACAATATTGGTGTATTGATATGTGATCTGTTTGTGAGCGGTGTCCTTTGTTGTTCTATCTGAGGAACTTACCTTGTAAATTCCTACATGGTATCAGATCTATTTGAGGGGCACATCCATTGGTGATCCAAATATGAAGTTGATAGAACTATATTCGCCTATCGTTTCTCTTTGTTGAGCTAATTAGATTAAGTTTGGAAAGGGGGTGGGTTTTTTTAAATATAATATTATTATACATTTCCGCACATTCCTGCACTTCGTCGACATCTTCAACAACTTTTCTTCAAAAATCCATACTCGGATGTAGTTTGCCTATTGTATTACACTTGAACTACAATGGAATTGTTATGTTTACTTGTATACCTGCGATGATCCCAAAGAGGATGAGAAGCTTCATGATCTAGAAGCTTCCACAACGGCGAGCTGGAGGTTATTTGGTGTAGAAGAAGTCGAGTTCTCCCAACTTGGCCTCTTGGAATTATCCCTATGAGCCCCCTCCTTGAGATGAGGGCCTACTCCTATCTTTGGAGAGATACTAAATCCATTTCCCAACCTATATATTCATCCTCTCCCATTCCCAAATGGTTGTTCTATGTCTATTTTCACCCTTATGATAAGATTCTACATATATGTTACTCATTTGGCTTGGAGAAGGAGTGCTTGGAGATCTTAGCTTGGACTTGGACATTCATTCAAGGAGAGCCTATCAACATCAAGGCTTGGTTGTATGCTTCCCCTTATTTTCTATTAATATACAATTGCTGGTTCATTTTCCATTGTTGTGTATGCTTATGTATCATCTATCTTAACATTCTTTGATTAGTTAAGTAGGTTGGTTTTGAATATGCTATTTCTATTTGCATGCATTATTGTATCTTGATCTCTTGTGCGAGTGCATAAACACTGTGAGAAATAGGAACGAGCCTACGACGCAAGTGATTCAAGATCTTCAACAAAGGACAACTTGATAGCATTAGAACAAGGTAGGCCATCTTATTCGTCTCTCTTTTCAATTTTAACATAGGAAATTGTCTAGTAGCTTGTCACCTAGGTTTCTAGTCCCACTCATTGGGCTAGAGTGATCGTCTCTGTTTGCAGAGAGGATTTACCTAGAAAACAAAATGGCGAATCCACTAGGGACTTATTGATTCATTGTTAGGACGCTCAATATGGAGCAGACCAGAATTGGATGGAGTGGAAGTAGAAGGTATAATAGTGACTTCTTTCTCCACCATCTGCTTTAGGTGCCTTTGATCTTGCCGATTCGAGTTTAATTACCTTTGATATTGAAAACCATGTTCCTCGTCTTCCTCGTCAGATTGATTTTCCAATTCAATTTATTATTAAATTGGACTATTATTGATGAAGGTGCTTCCACCTGCATCATGTTTGTTTCATGATGGAAGGCCATTGCATCTCCTCCCCTTAATCAGTCCTCGAACACTTTGGAGACATTTGATAGTAGAGGCTCCTGTCCATATGGTATTCTCCCAAATTTACCTATCACATTGGAAGGAAAGACCATTGAGCTAGAAGTGGAAGTTCTAGATGCGGATCTCAATTAAAACCTTCTTCTCGGACAAAGTTGGACCCATGCTAGGTTTTTTGTGGGTTATTCTTTGTTCCAGGTGCTTTGTTTTCCTCATGAAGGAAAATTTGTCACCATCGACCAACTATATTTTTTCTCTTCCGGTACATCGAATGACAATGTCCTGTATGTGGGAAATACATAAATTCCTTATGAGAGTGTCGGGGCAGGTCTTTTCGAAGATTCTATGTTAATGGGTACTTTTACTCTCCCACCTCTGAATGTCACTTCAATCAAGATGATCTCTATTTCTATAATTCCTTGGATTATTCCTACTCTAGATCAAATTGTTTCATTTGGTGATTCTATGCTGTCAAGTCCATTAGAACAAACTTATCAAGAAATTATCTTGGCTTCAACTACTGCTTCAGAAATTCATGCCTTTTTTAGTATGAACCTGGATACTTATGTGCCATCTCCTTGGATTGGTTCATGGGATTCTCTAGATCCTTTGAACGAGACATTCCCCATTGACGAGAGTATCGTTGAGGTTATGTCTCTGGACAAAAATCCTTGGAACGATCTCCATCATCATTCTTCATTTTTTCCCAGCATTAGTGGGATGCCTTCGTGTCTTGAAGGGTTCATTTCTCATAGCCCAACACATCCTCTTCAAACAGCTGTTTTCGTGCACAAAGTCCTGTCTGAGAGTAATATGGGAAAAATTACTGAAACCATCCCTCTTGACATTTCCATTAAACCTGGAATTGTTGAGAACGTTCATATTGGGGTTTCCTACTCTCCCGATGAGATCAGGGTTTACACTGAACTTTTCAGAGAATTTCGAGATGTCTTCGTGCGGTAATATGAGGAAATGCCTGGTATTGATCCAACAATTGTGGTGCGTGAAATACCTACCTATCCTATTGCAAAGCCTGTTCACCAATGACTTCATCCCATGCATCCTCAGAAGGCTGTTGCTATTAAGGCAGAAGTTGAGAAACTTTTAATAGATGGATTTATTTATCCAATCCCGTTGGAATATTGGGTGTCTAATACTGTCCCTGTTCCCAAAAAGCAGGGCATGATCTACGTCTGTGTTTATTACCACGACATTAATCACGCATGTCCAAAAGACAACTATCCCACTCCATTTATCGATCAGATAATCGACTAGTGCGTTGGGAGTGAGATTTTCTCTTTTATGGATGGCTTTTATGGTTACAACTAGATCAACATCTCACCTTCTGATCAAAATAAAACAACCTTTATCTATCCTTGGGGCACTTTTGCTTATATGAAGCTTCCTTTCAGTTTAAAAAATGATGGCGCTACCTTCCAGAGAGAAATGTCTTATGCGTTTCATGATATTTGACACATTGTTCAACTTTACCTTAACGACTTACCAACCCATTCTGCTAAGCACCATGACCATCGAGACCACTTAAGATCCATCTTTCTACGATCTCGACACTATAACATATGTCTCTATCTGTATAAGTGAATTTTTTGTGTTGAATTTGGTTGACTCTTGGGTTTGTTTTGTCCCATGAAGGTATTCAAATAGATCCTTTAAAATTTGGGGCTATTGTAAACTTACCCTTCCTACCTCATTGATTCAATTGCAAATCCTGCAAGGAAAGGCTAACTTTCCTCGTTGATTCATTCCTAACTACGCTGAACTTGCCAAGGGGTTTACTCGCTTTCTTAAAAGGGGATCCCTTTCATTTGGGATGAATTTTCCCAGAAATCCTTTGATGCTTTGAAAAACACACTTATCAGTGATCCTTTATTGCATCCCCCTAATTATCGATGCAATTATTTCCTATACATGGTTGCAACTGACAGTACCACTGCTATGGTGTTTGTTCAAGATGACAACAATGAAAACAAATATGTGGTTTATTATTTAAGCCAAAATCTCCTTAACACTGAGTCTCGATATGCCCATGTCGAAAAACTTACCTTGGCAGCAATCCATTTTGTCCAAATATTTCATCATTATATCATTTTACAAAAATCCATGGTGATTTTCGATTGCAACCCCATGACCTATATATTGACTTGTCAATTACTTGGGGGTAAATACTCCAAATGGATTTTTATGCTACATGAGTTTGATTTGGATTTTATTGCTACCAAATCAAATAAATCACTTGTTTTTGCCGAGCTGATATGTGACCTTCCATTTGCAAGCACTTCTACTAATCTTACTGAGAAGATTCCTGATGAAACTCTGTTTCTCGTCAGCGCTCTTGACCCGTGGTATGGAGATATTATCATTTATCTTCAAACCCAAACCTTTCGATCTGAGTTGTCTTGATCCAACCGATGCCACATTCAGCATTAGTCCCAACCCTATCAGATTCTTTATGAGACATTATACCAATTCGGTGTTGAATCTGTTCTTCGTAGATGTCTAACACTTGAAGAGGTTGAACGAGTCTTGAATGAATGTCACTCTGGGGCATGTGGTGGTCATATGTTAGGATACGCCACTGCTAAGAAAATCCTCTGTGCTAGTTATTTCTAGCCTTCCATATTTAAAGATTGTATTCTCGTTGTTCATAAATGCAATGAATGCCAGATTTTAAACCGAAAGAAGTGCACCCCGCCAGCGCCCTTACGTCTAGTAGTTACCATTGGCCCTTTCACTAAATGGGGCATAAACTTCATGACATGTAACCCTCGCTCGACCGGGGGGAATTGCTATATTATCATCGCCATCGAATACTTCACTAAATGGGCCGAGGCGATGCCCACATATAATGCTGACGGTATCATTGATGCTCAGTTCCTCTTCAACCACATCATAACGCATTTTGGCATTCCTCAAGACATTGTAACTGACCATGGATCACATTTTCATTAGTACATGATGGCATAGATGACTGTTCAGTTGGGCCTTTGTCATGATATCTCAACTCCTTACTATCCACAAGCCAATAGCCAAGTCGAAACAATTAATAAAGTTTTGATTACTATGCTTCAATGCACCATTTGGAAGCACAAAAAGGACTGGCATCTGATGCTATTATTAGCTCTTTGGGCTTATAGAAATTCCACTAAGAGGGCCACTGGATTCACTCCATTCCAGCTAGTTTATGGTTTAAAGGCAACTCTCCCGATTGAATGTGAAATCCCTTCGCTCAAATTATCTGTCAAACTTATTCCTAATACCTTACTTGAAGAGGAGTGATTACTCTACCTTGAGAGGCTTGACGAGACTCGTCGCATTTCTGCAATGGTAATCAAAGCCCAAAAGAAACGTGTCAAAGCTCATTTTGATCAATCCCTTTCTCCTCGCACTTTTTATGAAGACGACCTAGTCCTCCTTTATGATCAGGGTAACGATAAGTTAGGCACTGGAAAGTTTGAACCTATATGGCATGGACCATATATCTTCAATCATGTCTTGCAAAAAGGCAACTATGAGCTAGTTGATTCCGAAGGAAATGCATTGTCATAGCCCCAAAATGGATTGTATTTGAAAAAGTATTATGCGTGAAATTCGTACAATTACTTTTTGTACATTAGTGTGTGAATTCATTGGTGTGATATTTTTGATTTTTGGTGTGTTTGTTTAATTTGTAGACATGTGTTTTCTTCTTACCTTGTGTTCTACTCAGTTTACAGATGTTGTCAATTCATTATGTCAGTTTTGCTAATGGTGCTTGTCGTAGCACATAGAATTTATCTTCCACAGCTTGGGCACTCTTTGCTCCTGATGGCAAGATGATTGACTTAAAAGGTATATGCCTTGGTTGAGAAACTAACAATATTTCCGAATACAATGCAGTCATTGAACTATTGTTAGAAGCAGTTTCTCATGGCATTAGGGATTCAGTTGTCAAGTTAGATTCACAACTCATTGTGTTATAGTTAAACAATCATTATTCAGTAAGAAATCCACAGATATTGCAAATGTATCTATGTGTTCAATTATTGGAAAGAAATTTTGATTTGAGCACATATCAACATATTCCAAGCAATTTGAATACATTAATAGATGCACTAGCAAACTATGTCCTTGATAGACATTTGCGTAATTTATAAAACCAATCACATCATCATGATACATGGACACATAAGTAGAAAATAAAACACACACACACACACACACACACACACATATAATAATATATATTATTATATATTATATATAATTCTCTCTCTTATTTCTCTCTATATATATATATATATATATATATATATAATTATATATATTTCACATCTGTTAGAGTGTTTACATCAAAATATAAAAAATAAAGTGTTCTGAGATACTTGGCGTTTAACAACCTACAAAATGTGTAAAAGTGACTAGAAAGGCTATCAGCCCGCACGATGCTCATGGTAGCATGAGACTACTCTGATCACTCGGCCCAATAGTTGATGTAGCCTCCTGTTGTGCCATACAACAACCCCCCATTTCATATCATTAAAATTTCAAAATTATAGTGTGAAATGGGTCCCTTTTAATTTTTGTTCCAAATTGGTATCAATTTCGAATTCTATTTCAAAAAAGGCTCGAATAAAAGGAAACATTATTAGAGGACCTTTTTAATAAAACCGATCGATAAACCCCAACATAAAACGATTTATCTTTATCATTGCGATAAAGCGATAGCAAGATCGCATATTGCAATGACAAAAGAAAGCTCAACTTAAGGGACATCTTGGTTTTCGCCGATGCGAAAATCGCTATTGGATATCGCCAAAAGCATAAAGTAAAATAAGAAATAATCCTTGCTCCGATGCGATGCAATATCGGCAATCGCCAATCGCCAATCAGCAATCATACTTAAATGCAAAGAAGCTCCACCTCACCCGATGCGATGCGATATTGCTATCGGCGATCCGCGACTTACCATGCCCTCATTCTAAGCGGCCCTACCAGCTATGCCCGACGCGATGCGATATCGCTATCGGCGATTCCAAACAAAACCAATGCAATAACTTAGCATTTCCCCAATGCCCGATTGTGTAAAGGGTTAAAAAGCGCAGTTTTCAAAGTAACAGTGATAAAGGCAGTTTAATATGATTTATTCATAATTAAGGCCATATCCTTTGGAAAGCCGCTCATCCGCGTTAAAACCACCAAATCACCCAAAGCATGCTTCAACTGAATCATTCGGCCATTAACCGAAGCAACTGGAATTAATGAGATTGATAGGCCGTAACGACCATTTAAAATGAGAATAACAGGCTTGAGATCTATCCACGGATTTGATCCTAAGGCCGCCTTAAGTCGATTGATCACTATGAATGCACCTAGATATATATATTTCATTCTGTTCAATTCACGTTATTATTGCGTGTGTTACACTTATCTTTCACTCTGCGCAGAATTCTTCCATAGAAACAGAAGAAAGTGGAATGGGAAAGAAATCCAAGAAGACTACAATGCCTACTGCTCCGCCAGCCACAAGGCAAGCTATCGCTGATCCAAGTGGAAAGAATAAAGGGCTTATATCAGATACAACATGCTTAGGACTCACCAGGACCACTTGGCAAGGGACTTATAATTTGATTGAAGTAGAAGGGCCAAAGGTGACCGAAGTAGAAATTTTATGTGATAATACCAGCAAATCTGATGCCAATTTAAAAGACTTGGCCGACTCCTTCCTACATAGAATAGCAGCTCGGGAGCAGGTTCTTCCTTACACGGATGTGGTAAGGTGGTCAATCCAAGAGCTTCCAATTATCAACAGACTGTTTAATGCTGCGGACGGGAGGATTTTCGGTTCGTTCCGAGCCGAAGACCTAAGGCGAATGTATCACCTACCGCAAGAAGAGAAGAAATATAATGCTGCATTTTTGGAGAAATTTCGAGTAGAGAATGAGATCGAGTCTGAACCAATTCGAGGCTAGAGACAGAATCCAGCAAAACACAAACATGAAACTTCGGGTAAGTACTCAGTTGACTCCCTGTGTTCTTCTTACTGTTATGCTAGAATTATGATGTGTAGGCTATGGGGATTGCATGACTCTGCCAATTTCACCATAGAAATGGTTCCCCTAATGGAGGCAGCATGTAGTGGATGAATTATGGATTGGGTGGTCATATTATCCGACAAGTTAGCCAAAGCCATCCTCGATTTCAGGTCTGACTATCGTGTCAC
>APFE031293191.1:0-21912 GCA_000404065.3 Pinus taeda
AACAATAATAAAGAATATTTTTTATATCAAATAATTTATTTATTGTTTATTTGGAGTCACTGTTAATTTGTATCAGGGTAGTTTTTCTATATATTAATCGATAAATAATACACTATCAAATGTATTATTTTGAAATTGTTGCTTGAATTTAATTTTTTTTAGAAGGTTCATATTACATTTTAAGCTATTTGTTTAGTCTCACAATATGCTTATTCATGAGAATATATTAGACAATTTTTTTCAATAAAGAAGATAAATGGAAAAATAGTTCAACTATTAAAATAGGGAAAAATATTTATGGAATTGTAATATGCTAAGGCAGTCTATAGTACTCAATTTATTTTTGTCAATTTGACTTCAGTAAGAAGGCATGAATTCAAGGAAACATCAAAAAAATTGTTAATACATTGTTTTACGGCAAGATTTTATGTGGTGATGGAATGCAGAGCTCTTGCCTTGTAATTACAAACTTTTCACCTTCATGAATGATATTTAAAATAGTGAAGTATTTAAATCATGTCTTTCATATTGTTTAAAAAATAAATTGTGAACTATAATTGTTTTAATTGATGGGTTTAAAATTTGTAAAAGACTTTATAGTAATTCAAATTAGTAAAAAAAACCTTAGATACCAACAAACTTTGTTGAAAACATAGGGTTAGAAGTAAAATTGTTAAGAAAGAAAAAAAAACATATAAGTTTAAATAATTTAATAAATGTCTTACAAAATAAAGATATCTTATCAATTAAGTATCTATTAAGGATATAAGATTTTCTTTTTGGTTTTTACCTACTATTCTATATGTCTCTATGTGTGAGGCCTGATCATGGAGATGGATTCCATAGATTATATTATACTAATGACCCATATGATAGGATGTAGATTTCATCTACTTTTGATTGCCATGCCATGTTGGTTTCTCATTGAGGGTCTCTTAGGTACACACATCCTTTCCTTTATCAGAGGATGGTGTCTTAGAGGAATTCATGAAGCATTTATATGTATAAATAGTGGCATGGTGACAATGAAGATTCTAGTTGTGTACACAAAGATTTGACTTGCCTCATGTGCAATTGCACTGCAAACATTTGGCTTTCTTTGTTATAAAAAGTCATCATTATAGTTCTGCAAACATTTGGTTTTCTTTGTTAGAAAATGCCATCTTGATGGTTTTGCAAATTGGCTAAATTTACTTCAAATGGATGTTTTTTGGAAGTAGTAACTCAGCAATCAACCTACTAATTGTAATGTAGAACATTTAAATACACTTATTTGCTAGAACTTGGAAAAGAATGAGAAAATAGGTAATTAGATGCCATAATTAGTTATCCAAACTTGAGGTCACTTGATATCTGAGATTGATAAATGGAGAGTACTCAAAGATTAGTCCAAAGTTCCACTGAAAGACTCATTATCTGAAATACCCCATGTAAAATTGTTGTTAGAGAAGATCATGAATAGAAAATGCAAAGAGCATAGAATGTTCAAGATATTATTTTAACACTACTTCCAACAGTGAAAAATACACAAAACATATTCTACAATGAAATGTCCATTATGGAGCCTCTTGCTCATGTCTTGGCTCTACTTTCTTCCATATCCTTTCAACAATTCGAACTAAACAAAGAGTTTTTAAAATAGTCTCCAAGACAAATGAGAGGTGGTATACTGCAACTTTAAGATTTTGAATTTAAATTTAAAATTCAAAAAAGCAGCCCCATCACATTTAATAATTAAACTACCTTGTTAACTCACCATATCACTTACTCAACCATTTGGAAACTGTAGCAATGATCCTAATGAATATTACTTCAGAATAAGGGGTTGACAAAAAATTGATGACCAAAATATGGGAGGAAGAGGATACTGGAAAAGTGCCAAGATTATCAATATCATACATGCATACATCTAGATAACATAATTTTAAGGACCCTTCATCCTGGTGGATAATTCTCATCGTTCTCCCACTACTCATCATTAAATAATGGATACATTGAAAAGATAGATTTTGGAATCAATTCAAGAAAAACTCTGACCTCAATAACTCTATCCAATACGAATTGTAACCCATAGTAACTATAACCAATGAGAACTATTACCAAAGTTACTTTAGATGACAAGAAATCTAATCAATGAATGAATACAATGATTATAGGTCATTGGTCATAATAGTTCTCTAATAAAGAAATTTCCTATAACTATGAATAATAAAATTGATTACAGTTATTCTGAGTCAATTTTCCTAACTAACAAAGGAATTATTCCCTAGAACTATGACTGGAAAAAAAAGGGTCCTAGCTTAAATTCATAGTCAAAGCTCCCACAACATAATTCTTGTGGTCATGGTTCTTGTAAAATGAATTAAAAGTTCCTAATTTACAAGGGAACTATGAACAACAAAGGAATGATTCCTAAGGTCATAATTCATGAGGGTCAAAGTTCTTGAAGTCATAGTTATTATGCGCCATAGACCGTATGGGTTAGAGTTCTCAAGATCATAGTTCTTGTATGTCATAGTTACTATGGTCATATTTATCATGGGTTGTATTTTCTATTGGTTAGAGATTCCAATGATAAGAAAGCAAATAAAATTTCTTCAATGGGAGTCGATGAATTTCTTGTTGGAAAATGAGAGAGAGAGGGAAATATAAATAGAGAGAGAGAGAGAGAGACTAGAAAATGTGCAAATAGAAATAGAGAGATAGAGAGTGTTGGGAATAAATTAGTCATAATTGTGTAAATGAAAATTACATCCATACGATTCCATTCCATCAAATTCTACAATACTAGATATTTCAAATTCCATAAAAGTAGGGTTTCTAAATTGCGCAAAATTAAGGTCTTCAAATTTCACTTCAATATACATTGACAAACATCACCAATCTCTTAAGCAAGGTAAATATGGTTTGTTTACTTACATTGCCTAATTATGCACTCAAATTTGAACCCACTATATTGGAGTTTCCACATTCCACATTGATAGGGTTTTCAAATTCCACAAAGCTAGGGTTTTCATAATGCATAAAGTTAAGGTTTTCATAATGATATTTCCTAATAGCGCACATACACTTTTGAGCCATGCTAAGAAGGTAGCCTAGTTTGGGCCTTATAGAACCTAGACAACTAGGGCCACGTGTGCATTCCTAAGGACATGCACATGTTCTTGTGGGCATGTTTTCCTCATGATAGCCCCATTTGCACTTCTAGAGTCATCATTCTTGTGCAAGTTCCCTTAGTTGATTCTCACTAGTTTTTTCAATTATGCTAGGTCTTTTCTCATTAGTCTACATAGTTTATTTCTTTTTCCACATATGAAGTCATTGCCATGATAGCCCCATTTGCACTTCTGGAGTCATCATTCTTGTGCAAGTTCCCTTAGTTGATTCTCACTAGTTTTTTCAATTATGCTAGGTTTTTTCTCATTAGTCTACATAGTTTATTTCTTTTTCCACATATGAAGTCATTGCCACACATATTTGATTCCACAACCACTTGCCACATGCTTATTTAGAATATACAAGTAGAGTGCTAAGTTATTTCATCATGTCTATTCACTAATTACAAAAGCCTCCATCATGTTCTGGTTGATTTCTTACACTTGTTTGAGAAACTTTCACATATTTAACTTTATGTATACATTTATTACTCTTTTATGTTCATATCATAATTTTAGATTGATCAGGGTTTTGAGTGCTACAATAGGTTGTCATCGTTCATTTCTTAAAACCCCCATTTCTTTATACTTATTTTTCTATCTTCTCATAGGTTTTGTATCCTTTGAGGGGTAAGTTTCTTCCAATTTTGACTTCATTCATATGTAATTTAGGGAATTGTGATACTTTCTCATCTATAATTTCTATTGATTCATACTGAATTGTTATATTGTTCGTTATCTATATCAATGCTTTGAGCGTGGAAGAATTACATGAATGAGCTTGTAGGGTCTTTTTCATCAATGGGTCCCAATTTGGAAAATTCAAGTATGAAATCTTCTAGAGCCATTTTGAGGCATTAAAGAATTTTTTTTGGGGTAAAAAAATTATCCCTTGTGTGAGACCATCCAGTACTAGAAGTTTGTATGCAAAATTTATGCCTTTCAAGTTGATCTACCATACTAACTTCCATGGTACAAATCAATGTCACATTAAGCCATGTTACTCATGCATATTGGGCTAGCCATGCATGGAATTTCAAAAAGACTTTAGAAGGTCCAAAATTGTAACTGTAATTGAGGGTTGAGGGAGTCAAACCTTTCATATAGTTAGACATTAGTTTATGTTAAATACTAGGCCACCAGGAGGAGTAGGGGTTCCATTTCATGCTATTATATTTTCTTCCATATTTGAGCAAAGAAATTAGGAGTGGGATGTCAGAGAGAAAAGAAACGGGATTAAGATTTTGTAGCAATTTTACAAGGAATAGGTCTTAGGAAACTCTATAGAGAATACCTCCTTCTTTGTATTTGCACATTTTTCCATACTAGAGAATAGAGATCAAAGAAACCTCACCTTCTAGCTAGGTTTCTCCCATAAGGGTTTCCCAAGGAAAAAATTCTGCCTATTTTGGTTAGTGTCTGTATGTATTTTTAGTTTATATTGCTTGCATTTCAACTAATTTATATTTAAACATACAAAGAGGCACTAAATAATACGACATCTAAAACGAATTAACATTCACATTAAAAATTTCAATATTTTATCAGATCTATTACGATGAATTGTTCCAATGGAATAACCACGACAATTTACTGATCAATTGTTCCAATGGAATAACCATGACAATTTATTGATCATCTCCACATCTTCCATGAACCACTAGTGTCTTCTTTACTACCACATGTTATGACGACCAAATTAACATATCATGTGATTGTATGTTACTTTATATTTGATGTTCTTTTCTTAATTTCCATGGTTAGGCTTTTATTTCCATTATTCCCATCTTCAAAATGCAACATCCTCAAAGCAAGACAATCCAATAACCATTAATTAGGAGTGAGGCTCAACAATTATCTTGAATTCATTTTGTATTTGAACCCATCATTCATATCAACTGGAATTTCACTTTCAAACTTAGCCATGATTGCTAGGTTGTTACTTTCATTAATAGTATAAAAATATTTTATTACGAGGAGTATAAAAGGCAATCAATGCATAAAATAATTATTAAAATTTATTTTCCCACACATTACAACTATTTATTGGTCATATCTATATTCCCTCGTGCCCTTGTAACACTAAATAAGGTTCCAAATTCCTTTATCCACCCTTAATTGACTATATAAACCTCATTATATCTAAAATGTAATAATGAACCTTTATATTCACGTAAAGTTATTCATATTCATGAAGTTATATAATTTCAATTTACTTTTGTTTTTTGAATGGTTATACACATTTATACGCTTGTTGCACGTTATTAAAAGAGGTTTTGGATGTCGAATCCTTTAACGGGTTGGATATCTTGCACGTTATTAAAAGAGGTTTTGGATGTCGAATCCTTTAACGGGTTGGATATCTTACTGCAGGTTATTAAAAGAGGTTTTGGATGTAGATATCCTGCTGCAAGTTATTAAAAGAGGTTAAAAGAGGTTTTGGATGTCGATTCCTTTAACGGGTTACTATATCCCGGGATATCTTACTGCAGGTTATTGAAAGAGGTTTTAGATGTCGAATCGTTTAACAGGTTATTATATCCCAGATATCTATTCTAAGGATAGATTCAACTAATTCCAACCGAGTACCAAAATAAGGCTGCTCGATTCAATTTCAAATATAAATCTTTAATGATGTGCAAGTCCAGCAAATGCGTTTGGTAGGAAGATATGTACTTTGATACACTTACATATCATTGTATCATTTTATTAACTATCAATGAAGGAAGCACCTTCGAACTTCTGAGTTTGAAGTTGTTGTTTGAGATAAACTATTTTTTTAGGACAATATTATACTTAATCCATAAAATTGATCATTTTAATTCTCACAAGAATCCGTCCAAGTTGGTTTCTAAATGGTTAACTACTATAATCCTAAAAACCAGAGCTAATCGTGAATACAAACAAGGCATTGGTGAATTTAAAATCCATGAAAATTTTACTCAATCAAAATCATAACAAGGTGGGCTGCAGGGCAGCAAGTCCCTGCCCTGAGCTCGGAAAAAGCAGTGTTTTTCTTAAAAACAGATTTGGTTCAAAATCATGCCTCTGCCCTGAGCTGGGAACAAGCAGTGCTTTTCTTAAAAACAGATTTGGTTCAACACTACTCGCAGCCAACCATGTGACTGAGTTATCATGTCTGACCTCTTTCCACCTGTCAATTATTCAAGCAGAAGTTAAAGTTAACATGAAAAGAGTCTTTACAGATAGCAGCTCTGAGCCTAAAAACAGATTTGGTTCAACATCATGCCTCTGCCCTGAGCTGGGAACAAGCAGTGCTTTTCTTAAAAACAGATTTGGTTCAACTCAGAGCAAGCCTATCAATGAGGTAAGTACTCCTGTAACTACTCGCAGCCAACCATGTGGCTGAGTTATCATGTCTGACCTCTTTCCATCTGTCAGAAAGCCATGAGACACAGATTCGTGCTTTGGCCAAAAGCAGGAGTATGAAGTAGTTGCTCTGCCCAAAAACTGGAGTTGATACGCCAGCAAAACGAGCGGAAGCAGCTAATGAAAGGAACTGAAGCCAGTTTATAGTCTTGCAAAAAACAGATTCACATATGTTAAAAATATGACAGAAGCAAACCTTAGGATGCTCTTGACGGCCGCGAAATAATCCGGGGGTTTGCAGAATGTTGCGTAGCAGAAGTGCTTTGGCCAAAAGCAGGAGTCTGAAGTAGTTGCTCTGCCCAAAAGCTGGAGTTGATACGCCAGCAAAACCAGCGGAAGCAGCTAATGAAAGGAACGGAAGCCAGCAGTGGGGGCTGTAGTAGTTGCAGCGAAGAGCGAACGGAGAATCCTATTGTTAGTGGCCGTTTCTTGCTTTCTTTTTTCGTTGTGCTTCTACTTTTACGATATCCATAATCAAAAGAGTCATGAGGACAAGTGCTAAGAGAAACAATGCTGATAGTTCAGTAAGTTGGCTTACGCTGATGGATTCCATGTTCCGTGAAGCAGAGAGATGTATGTCAATATGTAGGTGCCGAAAGTAATTTATAAAAGAGTTCAGGATGTTTGGAAGCTAGTTTTAAGTGTGAATGGTTCACATATGTTAAAAATATGACAGAAGCAAACCTTAGGATGCTCTTGACGGCCGCGAAATAATCCGGGGGTTTGCAGAATGTTGCGTAGCAGAAGTGCTTTGGCCAAAAGCAGGAGTCTGAAGTAGTTGCTCTGCCCAAAAGCTGGAGTTGATACGCCAGCAAAACCAGCGGAAGCAGCTAATGAAAGGAACGGAAGCCAGCAGTGGGGGCTGTAGTAGTTGCAGCGACGACTAGCTAGTGCGTGCTTAGCAGTTGCGCGACAAAGATAACTCCGATGATTAAGATATCTGTAAACAAAGAGCGAACGGAGAATCCTATTGTTAGTGGCCGTTTCTTGCTTCCTTTTTTCGTTGTGCTTCTACTTTTACGATATCCATAATCAAAAGAGTCATGAGGACAAGTGCTAAGAGAAACAATGCTGATAGTTCAGTAAGTTGGCTTATGCTGATGGATTCCATGTTCCGTGAAGCAGAGAGATGTATGTCAATATGTAGGTGCCGAAAGTAATTTATAAAAGAGTTCAGGATGTTTGGAAGCTAGTTTTAAGTGTGAATGGCACTGGGTTTTTGAGAGTATTTTAGTAGAAGTAAGACGTAATCATTTGAAAAGATTGAAAGACGGTGGGGAAGGCCGTGGAAGATCGCAGCACTTGTGCCGGATAGATTTCTGACAAGGGATAGATTTCTGACAGGTACAGGAATAAATACATGAATACATATATGGCCTGATTTGATATTAGATATGAAGGGCATTTATTGGCTGGCTTGGGACTTGGACTGTGCTTGACTTAGTTGTGCAGAGGCTGGCTTTACAAGTGTTTCTTTCTATTCATCTTCCTCTTGATGCTTAATGAATTTAACAGTTAGATGCATCTATCCTGGTTTAGAATTTAAGAATTTAAATGGACAGCTAGGCGCAGAACAGAGAACAGTTCACAATATTGAAAATTAAAATTCAGCCAATTAAATAGACTAGAAATCAAGTATGTCTTTTTAACTTATTTTACACATTTGGGTTGATTAGTAAAGTTCGCAGTTGAGCGATCCATAGGGAACTATGAACCCCAACACTGTATTATTAATGGGATTGAAATCCACTTTCCTTTCCTTTTTCAAGGGAAAAAGCCTTATGGGAAAATCTGAGGGATGCTACCCCTCACTTGTGGTTGGCATGCTTAGTAAACTTGTTGATATAGAGTAGTGTGCCTCATCCAGGGATTTGAATTGGGCTTTTGTTGGCGTGGAATTAACCAAATTCCCAACAACATTCGTGACAACTGGTTGAGCTAACCTCTTTGGCTGATACAAACTTGTTTTCATGTCAAGGAGAGAGACTTTTTAACCTTGCATCTCTTCCAAACATTAACAATTCCTTTACCAATGCAGCATAGAGTAATACACAATTCCTTTATCAATTGACCATAGAGTAATACCATTGAACTTAAAAGCATTTAACAGTTGGAAAATGTGGTTAATTGCCTGGAAATTGTAAGTAGTGTAAAAAAATTTAAGCTGAGTCAGAGCCAGGCTCTGGAAATTTAACCAGAAATCTGAGAATCTTTGCAAAAATTTAAGTATTAAGCTAATCTCTGGGCTAGCGATTGCAACGTTGATAGATTTTGAGATTTGCCGTTAGATTTATGTAGTATTTCTCAGAAACTGAATTGTTGTTTTCTGTTTATCTATCTTCTTGGACAGGTGATCACACAGGCAATGCTCACAAGTGGTGTTAGGCGAAATTGCAGATCATGTGGCATTGGAAAACTCTTGGCATTGCTGATGATTGCCGGTCTTGCATTCTTGACAGTAGCTCATACTAATCCTGGTTTTTCATCCACCAGCAACTTTGTGAAACAGATCGGTGGTAAGGATGAAAAGAACTTGATCACAGAGGGTGCTACACATTTACAATCCTGGAAAGCTTTTTGGAGAAAACCCCCCAGGCTCCCTCCGAGATTGCCTCCCATGGAAAAAGGTGGAAATGGCAGTCTGTATTCGGAAAGTCTTGATGGGCAAGGGATCTCAGAATGGACTGCTAGACAGACCAAAGTTGTCGAAGCATTCCAACATGCTTGGACTGGATACAAGAATTATGCTATGGGTTCTGATGAACTCATGCCATTGAGCAAGAGAGGGGTTGATGGATTGGGTGGTCTTGGTGCTACTATCGTAGATTCCTTAGATACAGCTATGATCATGGGTCTTGATGATATTGTTCAGGAGGCAGGGTCCTGGATAGAAAAATCTCTTCCAGCAAGGCTGAATGAGAAAGGTCAAGTAAATTTGTTTGAAACTACAATTCGTATCTTGGGTGGTCTTCTTAGTGCCTATCAACCTCTTTGGCTGATACAAACTTGTTTTCATGTCAAGGAGAGAGACTTTTTAACCTTGCATCTCTTCCAAACATTAACAATTCCTTTACCAATGCAGCATAGAGTAATACACAATTCCTTTATCAATTGACCATAGAGTAATACCATTGAACTTAAAAGCATTTAACAGTTGGAAAATGTGGTTAATTGCCTGGAAATTGTAAGTAGTGTAAAAAAATTTAAGCTGAGTCAGAGCCAGGCTCTGGAAATTTAACCAGAAATCTGAGAATCTTTGCAAAAATTTAAGTATTAAGCTAATCTCTGGGCTAGCGATTGGAACGTTGATAGATTTTGAGATTTGCCGTTAGATTTATGTAGTATTTCTCAGAAACTGAATTGTTGTTTTCTGTTTATCTATCTTCTTGGACAGGTGATCACACAGGCAATGCTCACAAGTGGTGTTAGGCAAAATTGCAGATCATGTGGCATTGGAAAACTCTTGGCATTGCTGATGATTGCCGGTCTTGCATTCTTGACAGTAGCTCATACTAATCCTGGTTTTTCATCCACCAGCAACTTTGTGAAACAGATCGGTGGTAAGGATGAAAAGAACTTGATCACAGAGGGTGCTACACATTTACAATCCTGGAAAGCTTTTTGGAGAAAACCCCCCAGGCTCCCTCCGAGATTGCCTCCCATGGAAAAAGGTGGAAATGGCAGTCTGTATTCGGAAAGTCTTGATGGGCAAGGGATCTCAGAATGGACCAACATGCTTGGACTGGATACAAGAATTATGCTATGGGTTCTGATGAACTCATGCCATTGAGCAAGAGAGGGGTTGATGGATTGGGTGGTCTTGGTGCTACTATCGTAGATTCCTTAGATACAGCTATGATCATGGGTCTTGATGATATTGTTCAGGAGGCAGGGTCCTGGATAGAAAAATCTCTTCCAGCAAGGCTGAATGAGAAAGGTCAAGTACCTACGGTATACTTAGAAAGAGCTAAGGACCTCGCACATCGCTTATTGTCAGCTTTTACATCTAGTCCAACTGCTATTCCGTTCTCAGATGTTGTTCTTCGTGAAAGATCTGCACATCCAGCACCAGATGGGTTAAGTAGCACTTCAGAAGTCACTTCCGTACAACTAGAATTTTGGTACCTTAGTAAAATTTCTGGTGATCCAAAATATGGCAAAGCGGCAATGAAGGTGCTTGAACACTTTAAGACTCTCCCAAAATAAATTCTACACAAAATATGTTGATATAAAATTTGTTGAGAAGTACGTTTATGTGATTCGTTGAATGTTAATTCAAAATTTGCATACGACTGATGTGTGAGGGTCGGAGGATGAAAAAGCATGCGTATCCGAGTATTAGAAAGATTAATTGGGAATTTAGAATGGATCCAAATATTGATAACAGAGCGATATAAAGGACTGGAAACAAAGGATCGAGCATTCATTGATGGACTGGGTATTGATTGGCCGAGAACTAGTTCTTGGTGGAGTGCGAATTGAGGGTGGTTTTGTTTATTTGCAAATATCCCGGGGAAAAACTGAAACATCCTTCTAAAGTTGCTGATTGGATCACAAAGAGCACATACTATATATCTGATGGGGAATACAGAAGATACGGGAGAAAAGAAGTAGATTGCAGCATTTTTTGAATGCTTTGAGGCTCATCTGCCCTGTAAGCAGTAATATCAACCCCATTCCCAAACCTCCTGCCAAGGAGACTATGCCTCCTGTCAGATATTCCACCACCCCTCCTATGATAACCACCACACTGTAAGTAATTATGAAGCAACAGTTGTGCATTGTTGCTGTTACTCTTGCCCGTTACAGGAGATACTTCCAGAGACTTGGTAGCATGGGACTTTGACGATGTAGTTCTCAAATATAAAGAGAGGTATTCTTACTTGTTCTGCTAGGCAGAGTAGCATTGCTATTTATCCGCAGCTGCTTCCCATTAGCAATGTCTATTTGTATAAAAAATTGATGATGTATATTCGAGATAAGCATGTGGCATGCTCTTGCAAGTTGTCTTGTTGCTTATACCTATAGCAGATTAGATCATATTGGAAGATTTTCTTTTGCATGAATATAAAAGATTTAATGAGGCTAGATGAGTTTGAAACAGTTGCAGTCACTATTGGATTGGGGGATTATTTGGAAGGAGGCAATATTGTCTCCTGATTATATTAGATGAATGGATCAAATGTAGATCAAGTGACAAAGTAATCTAGATAGCAGGGGAGATAACACCTCTAGATGGTATTGTTGTTTCGCCATAGCTATAGGCATTCTGCCTATATTGCTAAACAGTTTTGTGGCCCTCCACAATTTCATGCTGGACATAAATGTGCTCATGGTTATTGCAGGTAATTGACCTAATACCTAGGAGAACACAGTCCGTAGTATGGACAAGTTCTCATGATCTATCTATTTATTGGGCTGAGGCTCCTCCACGTTTTGGTGTGGAGTGCGTTTCAGTTGATGTTCATGCAAGAACAGTGTTCATGCAAGAACAGAGTCCTAAAAGTAATTTGGCAGGTCTTTAAAGAACAAGAACCACACTACGTCAAAGTACAACATATCTATGAATTGTCGTGAGAAGAGAAATTGTCTCAGATATTTTACAGCCTAGGGCTAGGGAGATCTCAGTTCAATTGCTTGTAAACACGGTTTATTGAATAGTATTTGACAGGAGATAAACAATGAAATTTGCATCCAAGGGTTTGAGGTTTACAAGTATTTCTTTCTATTCATCTTCCTCTTCATGCTTAATGAATTTAACAGTTAGATGCATCTATCCTGGTTTAGAATTTAAGAATTTAAATGGACAGCTAGGCGCAGAACAGAGAACAGTTCACAATATTAAAAATTAAAATTCAGCCAATTAAATAGACTAGAAATCAAGTATGTCTTTTTAACTTATTTTACACATTTGATGATCCACCCACTGCCCAGTATAATAGTCGATTGAAAATTATGAAACTTACCACAGTTCAGCTAGGTGCAGAAGAGAGCACAGTTCACAATATTCAAAAATTAAAATTCAACGAATTTAGACTCGAAATCAAGTATCTCTGTTTAACTTATTTTACACATTTGATGATCCACCCAGTATAATAGTCCATTGGAAATTATGGAACTTACCGCAGTTCGGGTTTGGTGCCATCAGTAAGGCAGTTATCATATTTCAGATAGTCCACCCCCTGTCATGAAATGGAGAAGAATCAGTGTTCATGGTAATAATTTCATTATGTCCAAATTTACAGTGTAAACTCCATGGACCTGAAAAGGAGTTGGATGTATGTACCCATTTAGCAAATGTATCTGTATCTATTTGCTCATATCCCAATGAACCTGATTGTCGTTCTGAACAAGTAAAAAACCTGGAAACAACAGAGTAGCTCAGAAACAGAGTTTTTCCTAGCTGATTATTGTCAATGTGAATAATGTGAAAACTAGAGTATAGTTTTTTGTATTTCATACCCTGCTGTATTTCGTATGCCTTTTCCTGAGAGTGAAACAACGGGATTTGACTGTAGACATAACCAGTACACATTATTTTAGTAATACAGCAACAAGTACACTATAAGCTATGGAGAAGCATTACCTATAACCATATGACCTATAACCATATGTATGACAAAGAATGCAGTTGTTTCTTACTTCCAGGACTTGTTGCTCCAGGACATGATGGTACCTGTAACAGGCATCTGCCACTGCAAAAACATGAGGACTTAGCTCTCCAAAAGCAGCACCTTTATATTGTTCCATCATACGGGTATCATACAAGTGTGGAAGTCTTTTGAAAGGATTGACAGCAATCAATATATTCGCTGTGTATGTCTGTCAATAAGATGTTGTTCCATTAGACCAGAATAGCTTTAGGTAGTTCTAAAGTGCCATTGTAGTAAAACAGGAAGGTACTTGTCAAAAGTATCCAAAACACTAAACGTGTTAGTTAGAAAGAAGCACAGGAAAGCAGGCCCCTTACATAAATTTTATCAAGATCAAATGTAGCATACAAATTTTGTAGAACACCTGGCTCATGCAAATAGGCAAGTTAGCCCCGCAGAAGGTGCTTCTGCATCTTTTGGATAAATGGCTGGCAAATGAGCCACCACCCGAATAGAGAGCACATCAATTGTTATTGCTAATCATCCTTCCATCATTTTCATAATACTTGTAAGCTGTAAAAGAGATATGCACTAGAAATACAGTGGGACATTGAAATTTCTATGACACCAGAACTATACAAGGCTGATGGGAATAGTAAAGAAACTTATTGGTATTAATATTTTCATAGAACACCATATTTTCTTACAAACAATCTGCAATTAATTAAACAGACAGGCCTTGAGTTGACCATCATTGCTGCCTGCTGACAACTCCAGTATGTGACAGATAAAAACCATATTTTCTTACAAACAATCTGCAATTAATTAAACAGACAGGCCTTGAGTTGACCATCACTGCTGCCTGCTGACAACTCCAGTATGTGACAGATAAAAACGACAGTTGATGGACCATTCTTTCTACAAGCATTTGTCCATAGTGATGACAACTGCTCAGAAGCCTAGATTAAGTGATATAAGTACTTAACCGTACTGAAAATCCTGTGCCTTCTTAAAGTACATCTGATTTAGGATTTAGTACCACATGGACCACAACACACTTGAGCCAATGGCAGTGCGAAATAGCAGTTCAACCAGCAATAAGACAAAATTACGAGGACAGTAAAAGGATGCATCTTGAAAAAGCTACCAAATTAGGATATTGCAATATCAAAGGTTAAACAAAATCCTCATGGAGATGTTGTATGACAATTTTATTAAAGCTCTCCCCGTCAAACACGAGTGAGTTAGTTTTTTAAATGACTACTTGGTTCAAAATAGTAATGTTGAATGACTAATTAGAGAAGAAGGAAGTTAGTTCTTGAATAATTAAGAACTAAAGATCAATAAATAAGTAGTTCGAAAAAGTAATCAGATAAGAAAAGAAACAAGTTCCAAAACAGTGATAAGAATACAAATATATTACATGGATATTCAGGTCTTGAATGACAACTGAGCTCCAAACAAGAATTCTTCACCAAAAATTCATAGTTCCAGTTCTTCTTGAGCGGCAGGTTACAAACAGTAAAATAAAGGTTATCTTGATTGACAACTGAGCTCCAAACAAAAATTCTTCGACAAAAATTCATAGTTCCAGTTCTTCTTGAGCAGCAAGTTACAAACGGTAAAATAAAGGTTACAATGGTAAAATAAGTCATTCTCTACGCACAATGACATCCGAACTATCTAACAGGAAGCTGTTGTGTACATGGAAATCTCGTAAGCTGTACGTGACATCAGTACAGTCTTCTAGATATTTCTCATATGTCAGTCCTGTTAGAGATGGACAAAGCTCCAAAAGCAAATTGCCTTTTAGGATGCACTTGTGCTGAACAGTTCCTTCTGTTTGGATGACACAATGCAATTGTAAAGAGCGTTGGTATGTTGTTAACTCTTGACACGTGGAACAGTTAAGTTGATCTCCGGAAACTGTTCCAAATGTGTCTGCTGGAACAGAGCAGTTGTTGCAGATTATGACAAATGGGTCTGCATGTATATCTGCTATCGTTAACATGCCTTTGACCTGCTTCATGTTGAAGTACAGTTTTAAGGTTAGATATTTTAATAAAAAATTAAATATTGTAATAAAAAAATACTACTAAGACGATATATGAAAGATGATAATTTAGGAGAATAGGTTGCAGTGGAGTTTTAACATTAGATCTTGTAATTAGAAAGATAAATTGGAAGAATAGCGAATAATTTAGCAAAAGAACAAATAAAGAATTAGAAATTATATTTTGTGGACTAGGAAACAACCTTTGTTGTTGCCATTGCTAGTTTGCTCAGGTCTGCTAGTACTCTGTCCGATTTGACCGCTGTTATGAAAGTCGATCTGCATGTGCGTAGAGATGCGTGGGGTCCTCTGACAACATTTCGAAACAGCAGCATTGGTGCTTCTTTTTTTGAAATTTGTTGTTGTACTAATTTGAAAATTGGCTTAAATGTATCAAAAAGATAAACCTGCATTGCAAAATGTAGGAAAGGTTAACACTAATGCAATGAAAAGATAAGCCTGCATTGCAAAATGTACCAAGGGTTAACAGTAATGCAATTGCTTCTAAGTAAATGTAAAAAGTATAAATCGTTGAGTTTGTATATACCGAAGCTGTGTCTTGTTGACATTGGCCATCCTTGATATTTAGCACATATTGGCTATCTATTTCTTTAGCTGATGTTACAAGACCAGCTACTGTACCGATTCCAAATCCAGTTGTGTTTCTCAGTTGCCTGATAGTGGTTGTCGGTACAAATCTGTATTCTGTACACACTGCTGGGATAGTTTCTATGATGCTTTTTTCATGTAAAACTAATATCCAGTTGCAGTCTGAATGGTCATAAACTGTTTTTGGGGAGACTTTAAAGTCTTTTATACAAATTCCTTGGCCAACTACAAGTTTCTGCTCGGCAGTAGGAATGAGATTATGTGGCACATTGAGTGTGATTGCCATATTGCCTTTGGTATCTACTATGTCAGCGCGTAACAATTCGATGCCGTGTACTCGATCAACAATTGTCTTATAAATAACAAGGACATCCCCGTGAAAGATTCTTCCTTGTTTGAGGCTTTTTAGCTCCTGTATTGTAATCGGAGCGCATAAATCATGATTCGAGCTTAGTTCAGCTTGCTCTTCACCTTTTTGCCTGTAGAACAATATTAAAAAGAATCTGAATTAGCATAATGCCTGTAGAACAATATTAAAAAGAATCTGAATTAACATAATCTTTTGTATTATGTAACTTTCTACAATATTAAAAAGAATCTGAATTAACATAATCTTTGTATTATGAAACTTGTAAAGAAAGATTTAGAGGTTATTTAGTTACCTTTTATGAGTTTCTGAGATGGTCGAACTTTCTGGGAGAGGGCAATGTTGTGGAGCAGCCGCTGGAGCAGTAGTGTCTTCGTGTTGTCTTTTCATGGTAGTTACCTGTACACATATGAGTACAATAAGCAAAATGTGTATGTAATTCTAGATCTCTGCATAATACTATTCTCTGTGTTGTTACCTTGATTAGTTTGGGTAGAGTGTTGCAAGGTCGCTGGAAGACATATATTTTCAGTCGGATATGAAGTTTACCAAATTGTAGAGAAACTTGTGTACCAGTGGTACATTGATTTTGCAGTGAGAAAAGCAAGAGTGCAAAAAAGTGGAAAACATAGCAAATTGTAGAGAGACTTGTATACGAATGCTACATCGATATTGCAGTGAGAAGGCCAAAAGTGCAAAAGCGCATTGTTGTTACCTTGATTAGTTTGGGCAGAGTGTTGCAAGGTAGCTGCAAGGCATGGATTTTCAGTCGGATATGAAGTTTAGGAAATTGTAGAGAAACTTATGTAGCAGTGGTACATTGATTTTGCAGTGAGAAAAGCGAGAGTACAAAAAAGTGGGAAACATAGCAAATTGTAGAGAGACTTGTATACCAATGCTACATCGATATTGCAGTGAGAAGGCCAAAAGTGCAAAAAAGTGGAAAACATAGCTTTTGTTTTATGGTATGTTTAACAGGTTGCAAAGAAAAGGACCGTTAGAGCTGTAGTAGCGCATAGAGTATGCCATGATCAGACCAGTATGCCCATGTTACATTTATTTCACACTGTTTTATTGGCAAGGTTGTCCAGATATGGTCTATTATTGTTTTCCGTTGCGGAGATAGTTTGCTTGTTATTTCTTGTAAGTTTTCCATTTCCATAAATTGTACAAAGTTTTTGCTGCGAGCTGTTGGTTGTTTGATGTCAATGTTAAGATCACCAATAACTAAAAAAACACAATCAGTATATGTAGTTTGCGATTTTGCTTCCTTTATTATTTGCGTTATCGTGGATACTTGTTCAAATGGTGCTGCATAAATGTTCATTAAGCAAATCGGCTGCTGGAAGTACATGTCAATTAGCGTAAGCTCTATTTTGTTTTTGCGAAATGTCTTTATTGCGTTAATAGGTATTTTCTTGTTTATGCAAGTAAGAATTCCATGTGTCGAATGTGCAATGGCGAAATTGAATGATAAGAATTCTTTGTCTACTGGCGGACTGTAGAGATGAGTTTCTTGAAAACAAAGGATCATATTGTCCATTAAGTCATTGTGGTGAATCACGTCAGTAAGGTGTGCACGTAGACTACGTGTGTTCAGACTTGCAATTGACAAAAGATCCTTGTTATCAGATTTCTTCTTTGTGAATTCTAGTTTCCATGCAGCAATTGTTTCTAGTCGTCCCATTTCATTGATTATCTTGTTTTTGATATGGAAGTTTCGTTGTGTCAGTTTGTTAATCAAGTATAGTGACTCGATAGTTCTAACACGTGATAATGCAGTGTAGACTAGACCATGTTTTGTGACACCAGTTGGGTCAAATGCAAGTTGATCTAATGTCAACCCTTGTGTTCGGTGTATTGTTCGTGCACAGGCTAATTGGATTGGAAATTGTTTCCGAATTGTAATTTGTAATTTGTTATGAGACATTGCTAGCGATTTTGCAATTCGCAGGATTGGTGTCCAATTTGGCGATATATTTATGTCGTATACTTGTTTAAATTTGTTTCTTTGTTGTTTGCCAATTTCTGTCTCTGAGAATTCTATCCAGACAATGTCAAGTCCGTTGTTATTAGATGAATAGGATTTGAAAATCCCTTCAGCACCATTAACCAATCCATCACTTGTATTGTAATTTCCTGCATATAGTTCAACTAACATGTTTTGTTTAACTGTGATTGTTGATGGCAATGAGATTGCTTTATCAAAAGCAAAATAGCTTGATCCAGCAGTTTCGTAGTTATCAATTGCAAGTAGCGTTATTTGTTCCCCCTCTGTCAGAGAAAGCATTTTTGCATTGTGATTATGGACATCTTTGTTCCGATAGAAAATGTATGGGAAAACTGGGCTTAAAGGTGCCATCCTGTAACAGTTATTGTTTACATAAGCAATATCTTGATCTGTTTGCGTGTTTAATCTCATCCTATTTAGTACATCGATAAACAATGGGTCTTTTTGCCGCATTGCTGTGTGCAATTGATAACATTTTATTTTCTCAGGCCAAAAGTCATATGGAATTGTGTTTTTGTGGATTCTTGGGTTTTCAAAGATTAGAGAATCTCTGACTGGGTTCGCCTGGTAAAGATCACCAGAGAATATGATGTCAACATTAGCAAAGTATGAAGTTGGTGTGTGTAAGATTTGGCGCAGTCGCTTGTCAATTTGATATAGTGTTGTTGCACCAACAAGGGATGCCTCATCTATGAGGAGTACACGCAATTGTTGGAAATGCTTCGATAATGTGTCTAATTTTTCATTGTTTAGGGACGGGCAATCTGCTATGTTAAAGGGCAAATAGAATGCAGAATGCAATGTCACCCCACCAGCATTAAAGGCAGCTTTGCCCGTGAGTGCAGTGATTATTCCTATTAGTTGTGATGGGTTATAAGGCAATGCCACATTGTGTATGCGTACTAAGGATTGGAAAATTGCCTTAGCTGTGTGTGTCTTTCCTGTTCCTGCACCTCCTGTTAAGAACAAATAGATTAGCTCGTCTGGTTTGTACAATTTTCTTGTTATAACATCAGTCACTATGCTTGCTTGTTCTGTGTTTAGTTGACGCATTAATTCATAGTACTCTATGTCTTCAAGTATATGTGGTTGTTTGACGATTTCATATGGCCTTGTAGACCGTAGAGAAAACTTCTTTGTATCTTGCAAATGTTCCAAGTCATTTTGGAAGTCATAGTTTTCGTATTTGTCATCTATTGATTTGTTAAAAGTTGTGGTTTGTGTTTCATTTGATCTCAAACTATCTATGTCGAATATTTGTTCAGTTTCTGTTTCTACTCTGTGCATTGCGTCATCTATGTCACCCCATGTAGTTGTTGTAACAAATTTGAACTTTTGTTCATTTTGCTTGACTATTTCTTCGAATGCAAGATATGCAGATTGCCAACTTGTGTGATGTTGCTTAATTGTAGTTTCACTTACTCGATAGGGGTAGTATAACATTAATTGCTCTCTACAGTGGTTTTCAATGTCCTTGTATTTGCTATATCTAACAGATCGAATGACATATGGTCTACTTGATTTTCTGTGTTTTTGTCCTTTCTTTGTATAACTAGATGCAAATTCCGCTAGGCATACAAGTTCAATAGCGGTAGGTCGTAGAACATAGTAGTCAATAATTGATGGGCACATTATGTCTTCTGAGTCATCTGCCTCCTTTTGCAGGTCCTTTTTTCTTTTAAGAACAAATGCACGATCATCCACAGGAGATGTGTTAATGAATACACACTTCCGTGAACTACAATTTAGTGGGAGTGATAACACAATATGCACTGCTTGTTGTGCAGACATTTGCTGCAAGTTGACCAAAGCTTTCCCTAAAGAACTAATGGTCTTTAGGATATCAGATTTTGCTCTCACATGATCTTCGCGTATGTTTTTAAATGTCCTCGTGAGTGTTCTGTCTTCTTTCGTCATATAGGAACTGCAATACATTGCAGCTGCATATGAGTCAAGTACAAACTGAGAATCAGTATTTGCAATCCAAATTCCCGGAATGTGTTTTGCAAAGCTATTTGTCCAGGTGTCAATTGGTTTTCTTTGCAATAAGAGTGTTGTTCGATTGAGTGTACATTGAATGGCATGTATGTATTCATTGTGTACTAGTCCAAGGTTGGCCAAAAAGCTATCAAATGTATCATTTTCATTGTATCTTGTGTTGTTTATTGTTTCAAAGATTAGCTTTGCATGTGTTTTCGTTCTATCACTATCGAATTCAAGAGGCTCAAGTATTTTTGTTGCTTTCATGGGTGGTATCGGGAAATTAAATCTGCAATTAGACTTTGCATGCTTCCTACAACTTTTTGTGTGACAATGGTGTTGTAGAGCTCTAAGTTCCTTTGCAAGTAGGAATGAATTAGTTGACAAGTAATTGTCAACGAATTGTTCAACTTCAATGTTTGCATTTTGACCATAGATTGGTGCAGATTTTATCCAAAGTAAACCATGTTCATGTTCACTTCCCCGATTTTGGAATTCAGTTACATAGAAGTGGTCATTGAGTTCTCCATAATACTTGTGATCATGAGATATCAATTGATGTAGTGCGTCCCTCCTAGATCTATAGTAACGTACACAAGTAACAGGGTCGTTTCTTATTAACGAGCTAGGTTCATTTTCATCAAGTTCATTTGTTTTTGGTTTTCTAGTATTCTGTTTTATGTCTCTCAATGCATCCATTAAAGGATCCCAAAGATGCTCGGCACTGCTAAAGGAAACAAAGAAAGTGGGCGGCCCTAGTTGTCGAATCATTGCATAGAGTTTCTTCCGTATTTGCTGGTGGTAGTCAGGCGAGGTACGAATTGTTTTTAGATCCATGTACCCAATGTCAGAATTTAAAATACGATCTAGGTTTGGTTTTGACTTAACGTCTCTTGCAACTAGTTTTCTACCTTTCAATTGCCCTTTTCTAATTCTAATCCACATTGTATTCAAGACTTGATTTATGATAATGCGAATTGCTTTATAAAACAAGTTTGTAGTATGATAAGCAAAATCGTGGTTTTTATGGAGCACTTCCCAGTGACAGATCTTTTGATATGTAAAGTTTTTGGAGATCTCAACTGGGCGTTTGTTGCCATAGAAAAGCGAGGGAAAACTCATTTCTTCTGAGTACTTATCTCTAAAGATTCCTAATGGCATGTATCCGGCAGCAGGTGCAATGTTAATCTGTTTGTTAACAAGGTCATAGACAGTGTGTGCATCAATGAATCCATGCACCAATGTTTTTGTCGTTGGTTCATCGTTTCCTTGGTTATCGTCTTCGCTATCATCAATGTCACTTGAACTTTGATATGCCTCTTGATTTTGTAGAAATGCCTCTTTCCAATTGTCATCTATGGTAGCATTCTCGAGCTTGTAAAGCATTCTTTTGCATAATTGTTTTAATGCTTTCATCACTTTGTGAATGTTAACTCGACCAAATGCATATGCACTTTTGAATCTTAAACTCTTTTTGAGAACAACGGCAACCGTGTCAGTGTCTTTTATAGTTCGGGGCAATGCAGATTGAATTCTAGAAATATTTGTGGGCACATTGATAACTCCTCCAGTTAAGCCTAGTTGCGGCTTCTTATGTCGATGGCCCATTTCTTTTATTTGCAAGAAGGGCAATCTTAATGCAACTAGTCTTTCTTCCAGTTCAGTGAGTTGTGTGAGTGTTCTAGTGGCATTGTTTCTTCTTATTTGTTCAGGAACTGCATATTTAGCAATTGTTCCATGTTCAATTGCTTTTT
>APFE031293191.1:23764-40144 GCA_000404065.3 Pinus taeda
CATCCTTGGTTGTCTAAATAATCTTGAGATTCATAGTCTAGCAGATGTTGTTATGGATAGCTAAATATGACAAGATATTTGCTGGTCACAATTTTCTTCTCTAAGAGATGGAGGCCAAAGATGCAAAACAACAGACTCAAGTCTTAGGTGATAACCATGATTTGTGTAAAACAACTTTTAATGTCTTGGGCATCTGTTGTCTATAGGAGGTGTCTCTGATACAGAGGGTTCTTCAGCCTTTGAATGGTGTGGAGCACGTTTTGGTGTGGAGTGGGTTTCAGTTGATGTTCATGCAAGAACAGTGTTCATGCAAGAACAGTGATTTTGCCACATGATTCGATACTGTTTCCACCATCAGATTTGGATATTGGAATTTTTAAATTGATAATTTTTAGTTCAAGGATTGCTTTTTTAAAAACCAGAGGGAGCACAAGCACCAGCATAATATTAACAATATGTTGTATGTTATATTAAGTTTTACCAAACAGACAAACCCACAAAAATGAAGTCAGTGGATGCTAAAACCATGTAATCACCAGATACATGTTCATGTTGCATTTTATAATTATATATTCTGATATTGGCATGTAATCAAACCCCTAAGCAGTTTAGCCCAGGATGAATGAAAAACCCTCAACCTCTCAGAATCCCCTTCTGTTTTATAAAAATGTTGTTATGGATAGCTAAATATGACAAGATATTTGCTGGTCACAATTTTCTTCTCTAAGAGATGGAGGGCAAAGAATGCATGTAACGAGTCTTCAACACCTCAGAGTCATCATTCCTCTATGAATACACATCCCAAATGGTTTATATGGGCACGTCTTTCTTGGTCAGGTGAATGGTTCTTTAATGTATATTTAATGTGAGTGTGTAATAGATGGTTGACTATAACGGTGGCCACTTTTTACATAGCTAAAACGTTCATCGTCTGATTTTTCCTTAAAGTTTGTCACAAAGTTGAAGTGACACCTATATCTCATACAGTAAGAGGCTGGCTTTAAATTTTAAGATTTTTAAGCAAGAGAGCTCTAATGAATCTATACCTTCTGAACATTCACAAGAATGCCACGAAGGATCAACTTGAACTCAAAGTTTTCTCTAACAATGACAAAAGAATATCACCCGATGGCATAAACCCAATAATAAATCTTTGCTATGATCCCATGTGTTATTTTGTTGCCAGGTCAAATCAATTTAATGCTAGGAAAAGGGGCACGACATTGACAATAGTTATACACTGAGGGTGGTTTTGTTTATTTGCAAATATCCCGGAGAAAAACTGAAACATCATTCTAAAGTTGCTGATTGGATCACAAAGAGCACATACTATATATCTGATGGGGAATACAGAAGATATGGGAGAAAAGAAGTAGATTGCAGCATTTTTTGAATGCTTTGAGGCTCATCTGCCCTGTAAGCAGTAATATCAACCCCATTCCCAAACCTCCTGCCAAGGAGACTATGCCTCCTGTCAGATATTCCACCACCCCTCCTATGATAACCACCACACTGTAAGTAATTATGAAGCAACAGTTGTGCATTGTTGCTGTTACTCTTGCCCGTTACAGGAGATACTTCCAGAGACTTGACACTTTAGTAGACCCCCAGCGTCGCCGGTGGCATGGGACTCTGACGATGTAATTCTCAAATATAAAGAGAGGTATTCTTACTTGTTCTGCTAGGCAGAGTAGCATTGCTATTCATCCGCAGCTTCCTCCATTGTACCAATATAAAAAGATCTCGCCTATATGCCAGTGAAAGTTCAAGCTCATATCCTATTCATGGAAAGGCAACTGGACTTGGCAGTTGATTCAGAAGAAGAATGTAACAAAGCTGTGATATTACGCATTCTTGTATAGTTTCGATCCTTCATTAATACAACAGTTCCAACAAGCATTGAAACCTTCAGTCACATGACATTTTATGTTGTATGTTATATGTTGTATGTTATATTAAGTTTTACCAAACAGACAAACCCACAAAAATGAATTCAGTGGATGCTAAAACCATGTAATCACCAGATACATGTTCATGTTGTTCATGTTGCATTTTATAATTATATATTCTGATATTGGCATGTAATCAAACCCCTAAGCAGTTTAGCCCAGGATGAATGAAAAACCCTCAACCTCTCAGAATCCCCTTCTGTTTTATAAAAATGTTGTTATGGATAGCTAAATGTGACAAGATATTTGCTGGTCACAATTTTCTTCTATAAGAGATGGAGGGCAAAGATGCTCACCCGTAGCCACAAAGATGCTCAGAGTTGAATGCATGTAACGAGTCTTCAACACCTCAGAGTCATCATTCCTCTATGATGTGAATGGTTCTTTAATGTATATTTAATGTGAGTGTGTAATAGATGGTTGACTATAACGGTGGTCACTTTTTACATAGCTAAAACGTTCATCCTCTGATTTTTCCTTAAAGTTTGTCACAAAGTTGAAGTGACACCTATATCTCATACAGTAAGAGGCTGGCTTTAAATTTTAAGATTTTTAAGCAAGAGAACTCTAATGAATCTATACCTTCTGAACATTCACAAGAATGCCACGAAGGATCAACTTGAACTCAAAGTTTTCTCTAACAATGACAAAAGAATATCACCCGATGGATCAAAAGTAGATCAAGTGACAAAGTAAGCTGTTAGACTAAAGCAGAGATTTAGTCTGTTATGAATTTAGCTCCACAATCAGCGGCTATTCAAGAAAGTGGATAAAAAGCATTTGTAAAGGTTGTGGCCATTAACACGATGTCTTTCAAAGCAGGGGAGATAACACCTCTAGATAGCAGGGGATAAGCAGTTTAGCCCAGGATGAATGAAAAACCCTCAACCTCTCAGAATCCCCTTCTGTTTTATAAAAATGTTGTTATGCATAGCTAAATATGACAAGATATTTGCTGGTCACAATTTTCTTCTGTAAGAGATGGAGGGCAAAGAATGCATGTAACGAGTCTTCAACACCTCAGAGTCATCATTCCTCTATGAATACACATCCCAAATGGTTTATATGGGCACGTCTTTCTTGGTCAGGTGAATGGTTCTTTCTTGAACGAATAAAGGGGCACGTAAGTGTCTATGTTGAACGAATATTCAACTAGCACGTCAGAATGGATGAAAATTTGTATGGCATCAATACAAACATATTAATTAACAGCTAAAATACAAGTCAAAACCCTAGTCAAGGATTTGAGAATTGATATCATGATCATGAAAAGATATGGATTTTGGGTTTGTATACAAATGGATCTGAACCCATGACGACATTGACAATAGTTATACACTGAGGGTGGTTTTGTTTATTTGCAAATATCCCGGAGAAAAACTCAAACATCATTCTAAAGTTGCTGATTGGATCACAAAGAGCACATACTATATATCTGATGGGGAATACAGAAGATATGGGAGAAAAGAAGTAGATTGCAGCATTTTTTGAATGCTTTGAGGCTCATCTGCCCTGTAAGCAGTAATAGCATGATACATACATATTCATATGTACATATTCACAAAGAGTTGGATGACATATTCACAAAGAGTTGGATGACTACAGTAAGAATAGGAATAATATGTACATATTTGCAAAGAGTTGCATGAGTACAGAGATTACTACTGTAGTTCATGGTATTCAATCATTACGCGGTTTCTTGTAATCATAATAAGCCTAGATGGCTCATTAGTTGTTATTATAGACCTATACCAACCCTGTACATGCTAGAGATCATATCCGGGGTAATACTACTATAAATGTAAATGTAATTATCTGATACATATATCAATTTAAAGAACACGCAAGCCCAGGGAAAACCCCATATAAATGAACCCTAAGAAGCCACTTAAAAGGTAACCATTATATACAAAAATATTCCAAAAACTCCCAGCAGATCAGAGGGTCAGTGAACAAACCCTAAAGTCAAGGATTTGAGAATTGATATCATGATCATGAAAAGATATGGATTTTGGGTTTGTATACAAATGGATCTGAACCCATGACGACATTGACAATAGTTATACACTTAGTTTCTATTTTCCTAAGCTTGTTTGGGTGTAATATTAGGCTTCTTGGAGAGTTTATTTTAGCTCATGCTTGCAACAGAATCAGCCAAGAAAAGTTTCAGGAAAATTACAATGGTCATTGGCCTATTCTTGCCCATGATTTGGGGCACGTTTTCTGTGAGCTTTGATCCTTCCGCTGGCCTTCCATATGGATGGATTAATCTTAAGGTACTCTTTTCTCATACTCACTAACGTTGTCCTAACTCATCTGTAGACTAATTCCAGTAACTTTTATTGTTTGGATAGCTTAGATGGTGATAGAAATTCAATTTAAGTGAGTGTTTTGGAGTTTATTATGTTGATCACACTAGGCCTAAAGTGTGAAGGCAGTTGGAAATATGCTCCAGTGGTTAGATGTCATATATAACTATTGGTAGAATGTTGTTGGTATCTTATGCCATAATAGCTAAAAACCAAGCTGCGTGGATGGCTTGCAAGATATTTATTTATTACTTGAACCATGTAAACAAAGCTTTTGTTGATATCTATTTCTGAAGAAGTGGTCACTAAAGAATGTGTATTAATTGTTTAGGGTTGGGCTCTCCATGGCTGTATTTGAGCCTATAATCTTTATACTTACAAAAAAATGATATGTAATTGCTGGAAGAGAGGTTTCAAATAATTTTTCTGCCTTCTCCTCTAATTTAAACCCAACAGTAGGTTCTGGCATGTAGGTGATATTAATGTGCAATTTTTCCAGTTTGTGCATGCCTTAGTGAACCTAATACTGTGGATAATTCTGTGGTTCAACCGTTAACAATGTATTCAAAATTATGACAATGTTACAAACAATGTATTCAAAATTATGACAAGGTTACAAACAATTAATTAGTAATTTGTTACTCATTCAAAAAATGGTATCCAAGGGAAGTTAGGTTTTGCATAAGCTCAAGGCTTTGTGAACATGGGGGAGCCTTCTCATGTTGTCTAATGACACATCTAAAGTTGCTGATTGGATCACAAAGAGCACATACTATATATCTGATGGGGAATACAGAAGATATGGGAGAAAAGAAGTAGATTGCAGCATTTTTTGAATGCTTTGAGGCTCATCTGCCCTGTAAGCAGTAATAGCATGATACATACATATTCATATGTACATATTCACAAAGAGTTGGATGACATATTCACAAAGAGTTGGATGACTACAGTAAGAATAGGAATAATATGTACATATTTGCAAAGAGTTGCATGAGTACATAGGTGATATTAATGTGCAATTTTTCCAGTTTGTGCATGCCTTAGTGAACCTAATACTGTGGATAATTCTGTGGTTCAACCGTTAACAATGTATTCAAAATTATGACAATGTTACAAACAATGTATTCAAAATTATGACAAGGTTACAAACAATTAATTAGTAATTGTTAATGAACACTGACTGATAAGACAAAGGCAGAAATAAGGTTATGGACTCTATGATACTAGATCTGCTTGGCAGATGAGCTGGTATCTGTGTGGAAATAGACCCTGCATGCTCCAGGGTTGCAGGATCTATTTCCACGCGGATACCAACTCATCTGCCAGGCAGATCTAGTATCATAGTGGCCATAAACTTATTTCTACCTTTGTCTTATCAGTTAAAGTTTCTACTATTCTAATCGCTCAACTAGTGTTCATTAACAATTAACAATTAATTGTTTGTAATCTCGTCATAATTCTGAATACATTGTTACTCATTCAAAAAATGGTATCCAAGGGAAGTTAGGTTTTGCATAAGCTCAAGGCTTTGTCAACATGGGGGAGCCTTCTCATGTTGTCTAATGACACATCTAAAGTTGCTGATTGGATCACAAAGAGCACATACTATATATCTGATCGGGAATACAGAAGATATGGGAGAAAAGAAGTAGATTGCAGCATTTTTTGAATGCTTTGAGGCTCATCTGCCCTGTAAGCAGTAATAGCATGATACATACATATTCATATGTACATATTCACAAAGAGTTGGATGACATATTCACAAAGAGTTGGATGACTACAGTAAGAATAGGAATAATATGTACATATTTGCAAAGAGTTGCATGAGTACATAGGTGATATTAATGTGCAATTTTTCCAGTTTGTGCATGCCTTAGTGAACCTAATACTGTGGATAATTCTGTGGTTCAACCGTTAACAATGTATTCAAAATTATGACAATGTTACAAACAATGTATTCAAAATTATGACAAGGTTACAAACAATTAATTAGTAATTGTTAATGAACACTGACTGATAAGACAAAGGCAGAAATAAGGTTATGGACTCTATGATACTAGATCTGCTTGGCAGATGAGCTGGTATCTGTGTGGAAATAGACCCTGCATGCTCCAGGGTTGCAGGATCTATTTCCACGCGGATACCAACTCATCTGCCAGGCAGATCTAGTATCATAGTGGCCATAAACTTATTTCTACCTTTGTCTTATCAGTTAAAGTTTCTACTATTCTAATCGCTCAACTAGTGTTCATTAACAATTAACAATTAATTGTTTGTAATCTCGTCATAATTCTGAATACATTGTTACTCATTCAAAAAATGGTATCCAAGGGAAGTTAGGTTTTGCATAAGCTCAAGGCTTTGTCAACATGGGGGAGCCTTCTCATGTTGTCTAATGACACATCTAAAGTTGCTGATTGGATCACAAAGAGCACATACTATATATCTGATCGGGAATACAGAAGATATGGGAGAAAAGAAGTAGATTGCAGCATTTTTTGAATGCTTTGAGGCTCATCTGCCCTGTAAGCAGTAATAGCATGATACATACATATTCATATGTACATATTCACAAAGAGTTGGATGACATATTCACAAAGAGTTGGATGACTACAGTAAGAATAGGAATAATATGTACATATTTGCAAAGAGTTGCATGAGTACATAGGTGATATTAATGTGCAATTTTTCCAGTTTGTGCATGCCTTAGTGAACCTAATACTGTGGATAATTCTGTGGTTCAACCGTTAACAATGTATTCAACATTATGACAATGTTACAAACAATGTATTCAAAATTATGACAAGGTTACAAACAATTAATTAGTAATTGTTAATGAACACTGACTGATAAGACAAAGGCAGAAATAAGGTTATGGACTCTATGATACTAGATCTGCTTGGCAGATGAGCTGGTATCTGTGTGGAAATAGACCCTGCATGCTCCAGGGTTGCAGGATCTTTTTCCACGCGGATACCAGGCAGATCTAGTATCATAGTGGCCATAAACTTATTTCTACCTTTGTCTTATCAGTTAAAGTTTCTACTATTCTAATCGCTCAACTAGTGTTCATTAACAATTAACAATTAATTGTTTGTAATCTTGTCATAATTCTGAATACATTGTTACTCATTCAAAAAATGGTATCCAAGGGAAGTTAGGTTTTGCATAAGCTCAAGGCTTTGTCAACATGGGGGAGCCTTCTCATGTTGTCTAATGACACATCTAAAGTTGCTGATTGGATCACAAAGAGCACATACTATATATCTGATCGGGAATACAGAAGATATGGGAGAAAAGAAGTAGATTGCAGCATTTTTTGAATGCTTTGAGGCTCATCTGCCCTGTAAGCAGTAATAGCATGATACATACATATTCATATGTACATATTCACAAAGAGTTGGATGACATATTCACAAAGAGTTGGATGACTACAGTAAGAATAGGAATAATATGTACATATTTGCAAAGAGTTGCATGAGTACAGAGATTACTACTGTAGTTCATGGTATTCAATCATTACGCGGTTTCTTGTAATCATAATAAGCCTAGATGGGTCATTAGTTGTTATTATAGACCTATACCAACCCTGTACATGCTAGAGATCATATCCGGGGTAATACTACTATAAATGTAAATGTAATTATCTGATACAGATATCAATTTAAAGAGCACGCAAGCCCAGGGAAAACCCCATATAAATGAACCCTAAGAAGCCACTTAAAAGGTAACCATTATATACAAAAATATTCCAAAAACTCGCAGCAGATCAGAGGGTCAGTGAACAAACCCTAAAGTGGCAAGGCATCAATGAGAAAAACAGCAACATCCAAGTGATATCAGTGAACCCCATCCCTAGCTTCAGTAGGAAGGAGCCGAAAAAAATAAATAAGGCAAAAGAGCCACAGAGTCCAAAGTGATGGGGATGACAGCCGAAAAGAAACCGCCACCGCCAGAGACAAAAGATGTCTATTTGTATAAAAAATTGATGATGTATATTCGAGATAAGCATGTGACATGCTCTTGCAAGTTGTCTTGTTGCTTATACCTATAGCAGATTAGATCATATTGGAAGATTTTCTTTTGCATGAATATAAAAGATTTAATGAGGCTAGATGAGTTTGAAACAGTTGCAGGCACGATTGGATTGGGGGATTATTTGGAAAGAGGCAATATTGTCTCCTGATTATATTAGATGAATGGATCAAAAGTAGATCAAGTGACAAAGTAAGCTGTTAGACTAAAGCAGAGATTTACTCTGTTATGAATTTAGCTCCACAATCAGCGGCTATTCAAGAAAGTGGATAAAAAGTATTTGTGAGTCACTCAGCAAAATCACATTTCGATGGCATGACACGTTGCTTTATTAGCGATATAGCAGTCCATATGAACAGTGGTAAACAAGCCCATCAGATAACAGTTGTTTAAGTGCCATGATGTCCAAAATATCATGTGCAGCTCTATGTTAATTTCTCATGGTAACACATGGTAGTCACTCAGCAAAATCACATTTCGATGGCATGACACATTGCTTTATTAGCGGTCTAGCAGTCCATATGAACAATGATACCTAATTGCTTAACCCTTCAGCTCATATGGGACTCTAGAGGCCTAAATCCTCACCCGTGATTAACTCAGGGAATCCAGGGATGTCCATCTACCCTAAAATGACTATAGCAGCTCAACCCAAAGCTGTGAATTCGCAGCCTACTGGTTTTAGTGAACTAACTCAGCAGCTCCCGATCCGGTAGACCAACTGACAAAGTAAGCTTAATTTTATGGCAATCCCTGAAAGATTATTAAGTATTGTAGATAAACGTTCGAAATTTTATTAGCAATTCTACTTGGAATTTCCTGGTAGACTAAAACAAAGATTTAGTCTGTAGATGCTAAATAAAATAGAAGAGTGATGCTAAATAAAATAGAAAAACCTAGAGGACTTAAAAAACAGTAGGATAAAAATGATGCTAAATAGAATGATTGCAGCTTAGCTCTATCTGTGTACTAACAGTCACTTATCTGAAGATAAATCACATTTGAATAACCAAACAGTGAACCCAAAGCAAAAAGAACACTGAGAAGCTATGTGCATTATGGATAGCTAATAGATAAGAGCAAAGCTTGGCAATTACTTTGACAGAGCTGGCCAAGAATTCCCAGGCATCTGTGGATTTGGACGGGCTCTACATATGGCAGACAATCGTTTTATTGAATTCAAAGTTATTGTCAGGGATGCCAAGAATTCCCAGGCATATTGAATTCAAAGTTATTGTCAGGGATGAAATAATAAGCCAGAATTGTGTGCTCCGTGGATATTGTTAAAAATAGCTTTTGCCAAAGGTAATTCCAACATTCAAATTCTGGGGAACACAAAACTCATTCTTAATGGGTAACGGGTGAAAGCACAGTGGAAAACCTTCTCCTACAGCCATCCATGGAGGGTGAAAGCACACTGGAAAAATTCTAACCAGCTGTTAGACTAAAGCAGAGATTTACTCTGTTATGAATTTAGCTCCACAATCAGCGGCTATTCAAGAAAGTGGATAAAAAGTATTTGTGAGTCACTCAGCAAAATCACATTTCGATGGCATGACACGTTGCTTTATTAGCGATATAGCAGTCCATATGAACAGTGGTAAACAAGCCCATCAGATAACAGTTGTTTAAGTGCCATGATGTCCAAAATATCATGTGCAGCTCTATGTTAATTTCTCATGGTAACACATGGTAGTCACTCAGCAAAATCACATTTCGATGGCATGACACATTGCTTTATTAGCGGTCTAGCAGTCCATATGAACAATGATACCTAATTGCTTAACCCTTCAGCTCATATGGGACTCTAGAGGCCTAAATCCTCACCCGTGATTAACTCAGGGAATCCAGGGATGTCCATCTACCCTAAAATGACTATAGCAGCTCAACCCAAAGCTGTGAATTCGCAGCCTACTGGTTTTAGTGAACTAACTCAGCAGCTCCCGATCCGGTAGACCAACTGACAAAGTAAGCTTAATTTTATGGCAATCCCTGAAAGATTATTAAGTATTGTAGATAAACGTTCGAAATTTTATTAGCAATTCTACTTGGAATTTCCTGGTAGACTAAAACAAAGATTTAGTCTGTAGATGCTAAATAAAATAGAAGACTGATGCTAAATAAAATAGAAAAACCTAGAGGACTTAAAAAACAGTAGGATAAAAATGATGCTAAATAGAATGATTGCAGCTTAGCTCTATCTGTGTACTAACAGTCACTTATCTGAAGATAAATCACATTTGAATAACCAAACAGTGAACCCAAAGCAAAAAGAACACTGAGAAGCTATGTGCATTATGGATAGCTAATAGATAAGAGCAAAGCTTGGCAATTACTTTGACAGAGCTGGCCAAGAATTCCCAGGCATCTGTGGATTTGGACGGGCTCTACATATGGCAGACAATCATTTTATTGAATTCAAAGTTATTGTCAGGGATGCCAAGAATTCCCAGGCATATTGAATTCAAAGTTATTGTCAGGGATGAAATAATAAGCCAGAATTGTGTGCTCCGTGGATATTGTTAAAAATAGCTTTTGCCAAAGGTAATTCCAACATTCAAATTCTGGGGAACACAAAACTCATTCTTAATGGGTAACGGGTGAAAGCACAGTGGAAAACCTTCTCCTACAGCCATCCATGGAGGGTGAAAGCACACTGGAAAAATTCTAACCATCAAAGAAGCAGGAAAATTCTAACAATCAAAGAAGCAGAAGCTGATAGAAAATTTCTAACAATCAAAGAAGCAGAAGCTGATAGAAAATTTCTAACAATCAAAGTAGCAAAAGCTGATAGAGCAGGTATGTCCGTACCTTTGAAACGGGAGGGTCGGCCTGGCAAAGAAAGAGGCAGACAAACGGGAGGGTCGGCTAGAAAACAGCAACTGAGAGCTCAAGAAAAACAAAAGCGAAAGCGGAAGTGAGTTAACCGAATCAACCGTAAACGTAACTTTATTATATAACAAGAAAAGTTACTAAACTAACTTACACGTAACTGACGCTGCATGCATAATGTAAAATAGAATGAACAACACGTATATAGAATGAACAACACGTATATATCACCTGACTTACTCAACCTCCATCAAATGAGCCTCGCATAACCCCCATCAAATCAGCCTCGAACTAGCCTACGTCATGGCCCAACAGCTGTCATAGCTCACTGAACAAATGTCACTGCCATGCCACCCTAGCTGCTGGCATAAATCCGATGCCCTGCTGTTCAACATTGTCCATGACAGTTTTCTCCCTCTGCCACTTCCGGCATACCTTGTTCTTCCTTGCTTAAGGAATGCAAAGGAACGAACTGTGAATTCCCCACCTGATGCCAACTGCTGAGAAGAACCTCTGGTAAGCCTCCATTGCCTTGACTAGTTGAGATTACATAGATTTGCATCTCTTTCTCTGGATCTTGCAACCAGCGCAGGGAGGCACACTGTCTGGCTTTGAAGCATTGCTCCTCATGTTCTGCATAATTATTCAAAGTGAAATCGGTCAATTACATTATCAATGTGAAGATTACGTTATACAAAATGCTGGGATTCATCTTTACAGTGCTTACATATGGCAGAATGCAGCAGCCTGTGGAGAAAAACTGGATCCAACAGGTGCAGAAAAGTAGCTTCTATCAATAATCTCGGGAAATTAAAGCAACTCAAGATGTTAGAACTACAAAACAACGGAAAACCTATGAGTGAGGGGACATTACGGGGCATGGCCAAAATTGAAACCCTCCGTTTGATTCTCACAGAGATGGAAAGTTTGCCAACTGACATGAGCGAAATGTCAAATTTAGAAAGGCTTTTTTGAAATGCTCTCACTTGGTTAAAATGGACAGGAATTTTTACCAGTTCAAGAAGATAAGTTCTATTATATTGTTCAAATGCAGCATGCTGATAGAGCTTCCAGATTTGCACAGGCTTGGGAGTGTAAGGCGATTGGAGATCATCGCTTGTTCTAAATTAAGGAAGTTTCCAGAAGGATTTGGTGACAATGGAGCATTTCCTTTGCTATAGATACTTTCACTGGTTAGATTAGAAAAACTCAAGGAGTCTTCACGCTGTGTGAAAACCCACGAGGAGGCAGGGTATTACTGTGAACCCAAATCAGCAATGGATCATGGAGTCTGTGAAAGCCTCCTATGGATCATGGAGTCTGTGAAAGCCCAGGAGGAGGCAGGGTATTACTGTGAACCCAAATCAGCAATGGATCATGGAGTTTTTATGACTATGCGCAAGACTCTGAAAGCCCTGTCAAAGCCGAAGAAGTTTAAGAGAGGTATGGTAAAATGAAATGGAATTATATTTTAAGGTTTATGAGTGTGTCATACAGGCAGCACGTAGACAGACCAGCGGCCACTACGCCCGGAAATTTGAACTTTAAAGAGGACGGAAATGGAGCAAAGGACAGAGGAAGCAAGCTCGCAGGATAATATAGGTGAATAATATACCTGAAATGTTACGCAGTGAAATTATGCAGAAGAGGCAAGCCAGTCCGAACCCAGCTCGGAGGTCGAGCGCATTCGTTACAAACCCTTCATGGCCGAGGTCAACGACTACGCCTGCCACACGACCCAGGAGCCCAAGGGAAAAGCCATAATGCATTCAGGCCACGAGCCATCACGATTGCATTCAGGCCACGAGCCATCACGATCAGCTGGGCTATCCTGATAGCCTGATCAGGATCTTCGGATGCTTTTGCTCTGATCGCCAAGGAAGAGCCGGAGCCAAGGAAGAGCCGGAGCCAAGGAAGAGCATCCCCAGCACTGCAGTGATCTGATCTTGCATGTTCGCTGGTAAATAGCCTGACTGAACGCCGAACAGTTCAACTGATCGCAACTCCTCGACCGACGGGGAACAGTTCAACTGATCGAGCCGATTGACACCTACACCAGAGGGATAACATCTGTCCGTGCTGAAATAAGTTTAAATTTAAGCTACGACAATAACCTACGACAATACCCCCAATTCCGCCAAACATTAAATGTTATCGAAGTAATGCTATCCCAAAGATAGCATTAACTCACTGGCATTAATTCGGTGACGGGAACCTGTTCTAATTAACCAATTTTGCCTAAGTTTCGAGACCTCAGTACCACCTCATACCTCGTACTGAGGCCAAATAAGACCATCGCTTCAGCCATTGGTAAATGCAGCGGCAAAGTGGGCCATATCCAGGAAAACTTTGGTTTAATTTCTGTTTAACCCGAATAAATTATCGGTCCCCGTGTCAAACTAATGTAATCGCCCTGAATCGATTACTATAGTCCCTGCCAGGCCCGGAGGGCGTGACTCGATAGTTCTAACACGTGATAATGCAGTGTAGACTAGACCATGTTTTGTGACACCAGTTGGGTCAAATGCAAGTTGATCTAATGTCAACCCTTGTGTTCGGTGTATTGTTCGTGCACAGGCTAATTGGATTGGAAATTGTTTCCGAATTGTAATTTGTAATTTGTTATGAGACATTGCTAGCGATTTTGCAATTCGCAGGATTGGTGTCCAATTTGGCGATATATTTATGTCGTATACTTGTTTAAATTTGTTTCTTTGTTGTTTGCCAATTTCTGTCTCTGAGAATTCTATCCAGACAATGTCAAGTCCGTTGTTATTAGATGAATAGGATTTGAAAATCCCTTCAGCACCATTAACCAATCCATCACTTGTATTGTAATTTCCTGCATATAGTTCAACTAACATGTTTTGTTTAACTGTGATTGTTGATGGCAATGAGATTGCTTTATCAAAAGCAAAATAGCTCGATCCAGCAGTTTCGTAGTTATCAATTGCAAGTAGCGTTATTTGTTCTCCCTCTGTCAGAGAAAGCATTTTTGCATTGTGATTATGGACATCTTTGTTCCGATAGAAAATGTATGGGAAAATTGGGCTTAAAGGTGCCATCCTGTAACAGTTATTGTTTACATAAGCAATATCTTGATCTGTTTGCGTGTTTAATCTCATCCTATTTAGTACATCGATAAACAATGGGTCTTTTTGCCGCATTGCTGTGTGCAATTGATAACATTTTATTTTCTCAGGCCAAAAGTCATATGGAATTGTGTTTTTGTGGATTCTTGGGTTTTCAAAGATTAGAGAATCTCTGACTGGGTTCGCCTGGTAAAGATCACCAGAGAATATGATGTCAACATTAGCAAAGTATGAAGTTGGTGTGTGTAAGATTTGGCGCAGTCGCTTGTCAATTTGATATAGTGTTGTTGCACCAACAAGGGATGCCTCATCTATGAGGAGTACACGCAATTGTTGGAAATGCTTCGATAATGTGTCTAATTTTTCATTGTTTAGGGACGGGCAATCTGCTATGTTAAAGGGCAAATAGAATGCAGAATGCAATGTCACCCCACCAGCATTAAAGGCAGCTTTGCCCGTGAGTGCAGTGATTATTCCTATTAGTTGTGATGGGTTATAAGGCAATGCCACATTGTGTATGCGTACTAAGGATTGGAAAATTGCCTTAGCTATGTGTGTCTTTCCTGTTCCTGCACCTCCTGTTAAGAACAAATAGATTAGCTCGTCTGGTTTGTACAATTTTCTTGTTATAACATCAGTCACTATGCTTGCTTGTTCTGTGTTTAGTTGACGCATTAATTCATAGTACTCTATGTCTTCAAGTATATGTGGTTGTTTGACGATTTCATATGGCCTTGTAGACCGTAGAGAAAACTTCTTTGTATCTTGCAAATGTTCCAAGTCATTTTGGAAGTCATAGTTTTCGTATTTGTCATCTATTGATTTGTTAAAAGTTGTGGTTTGTGTTTCATTTGATCTCAAACTATCTATGTCGAATATTTGTTCAGTTTCTGTTTCTACTCTGTGCATTGCGTCATCTATGTCACCCCATGTAGTTGTTGTAACAAATTTGAACTTTTGTTCATTTTGCTTGACTATTTCTTCGAATGCAAGATATGCAGATTGCCAACTTGTGTGATGTTGCTTAATTGTAGTTTCACTTACTCGATAGGGGTAGTATAACATTAATTGCTCTCTACAGTGGTTTTCAATGTCCTTGTATTTGCTATATCTAACAGATCGAATGACATATGGTCTACTTGATTTTCTGTGTTTTTGTCCTTTCTTTGTATAACTAGATGCAAATTCCGCTAGGCATACAAGTTCAATAGCGGTAGGTCGTAGAACATAGTAGTCAATAATTGATGGGCACATTATGTCTTCTGAGTCATCTGCCTCCTTTTGCAGGTCCTTTTTTCTTTTAAGAACAAATGCACGATCATCCACAGGAGATGTGTTAATGAATACACACTTCCGTGAACTACAATTTAGTGGGAGTGATAACACAATATGCACTGCTTGTTGTGCAGACATTTGCTGCAAGTTGACCAAAGCTTTCCCTAAAGAACTAATGGTCTTTAGGATATCAGATTTTGCTCTCACATGATCTTCGCGTATGTTTTTAAATGTCCTCGTGAGTGTTCTGTCTTCTTTCGTCATATAGGAACTGCAATACATTGCAGCTGCATATGAGTCAAGTACAAACTGAGAATCAGTATTTGCAATCCAAATTCCCGGAATGTGTTTTGCAAAGCTATTTGTCCAGGTGTCAATTGGTTTTCTTTGCAATAAGAGTGTTGTTCGATTGAGTGTACATTGAATGGCATGTATGTATTCATTGTGTACTAGTCCAAGGTTGGCCAAAAAGCTATCAAATGTATCATTTTCATTGTATCTTGTGTTGTTTATTGTTTCAAAGATTAGCTTTGCATGTGTTTTCGTTCTATCACTATCGAATTCAAGAGGCTCAAGTATTTTTGTTGCTTTCATGGGTGGTATCGGGAAATTAAATCTGCAATTAGACTTTGCATGCTTCCTACAACTTTTTGTGTGACAATGGTGTTGTAGAGCTCTAAGTTCCTTTGCAAGTAGGAATGAATTAGTTGACAAGTAATTGTAAACGAATTGTTCAACTTCAATGTTTGCATTTTGACCATAGATTGGTGCAGATTTTATCCAAAGTAAACCATGTTCATGTTCACTTCCCCGATTTTGGAATTCAGTTACATAGAAGTGGTCATTGAGTTCTCCATAATACTTGTGATCATGAGATATCAATTGATG
>APFE031293201.1:11379-23912 GCA_000404065.3 Pinus taeda
GGAAAATCTCTATGCATATGTGTTTTTATGTGTTATGCTCTCGCATTGTTTATTTTTCTGTGATTTAGAATTCGTATGTAGGTAATTTCTATACGGGGTTAAAACCTACAAATTTGAAAAGATGTCCCTTCTTTGTAGGGACAAAATGAAGTTGATTTGTATATAGACTCTGCCTAATGAATGCTCAAGAAAATATCCTCATAGGCATGAAAACAAGAAGGTGGTATAGGGGGAGCTCACACCCATAAATTCTAATCTCTATATGGTCTTTAAATAAATACCAGTCCCCTACCCTGGTGTCCTTGCTGAGTTAGAGGAGTTCTTTCTGTTGGGGTAGAACTCTAGGAGGAGACACACCATGAATGATCTGATATGCAATGGCCATATAGGTGGAGATGAATTATGAATAGTTCTCAGAGTCTAGTATTTTTCTAATAGAAACATCTCAATCAAAGATTGAGTTTCTCTTCTTGTCCCTAGAGACCAAGTTCATGCCCATACATTCAAATTATTCAACATGAGAGTACACAAAAATATAAAACAACAAGGAGTAGTATCTAAAGTATGAAGTGGTAGAGAAGTGGTGAATTTGGAATCTGATGGCTTTAGACAAGTAAGTTGTATTTTTAAGCACATAGCCAAGCTACAACATTTTCTTAAGGAAGCCCAAGGTGGCTTTGCTAGCTATGTTGGCATCCTCTTCTCCTAGCAGGTGAGTAATGATGGATAAGATAGGATGGATGAGCTCTGCATAGAGGGTGATGGGGAAGCTGTTAGCAATAGGAAAGGTTTCTAGCCCAAGAACCAGGATGATTTATAAGGAGGGATGCTACTTAGTGGCTAGGAGAGTAGAATAATAATACATTAGGGTGGTGTCGGTGAACTGCAAAAGGTCGGGGGGAGAAGGGTACACCAATGCTCTCTACATTAGCTCTAGGGTGATTCTAAGATTTTGACCCCCTAGGAGGAAATGAAGTAGCTATTCTTGTTGATATAGGCTACTTCTATCTCGGAGACAAACTCTAGGAAGTAATGCACAGAGGGTGCAATATGGTAGTACAACCCTAATTCCAGCACTCAGAAGGGGTCCTCCACCCTAACATAGTTACTAAATAGGTTAGATCGGAGGTCATCTAGGTTGTAAGAGTATACCAGGTTTGCAATTCGTGTTTGTAGGTCCATGATGGGGTTAAGGCATGACGAAGGATTAGGATCGTGGGCTTTTGGAGTCCTTGGGGTTTTTGAGGGATTTGAGGCTGTCATTTTTTAATTTAAATTGTTATCCGACAAAAATCATAGAGTATAGGTGAGAAGGTTACCTGGTCACCAGGGAGGAGGCCGAAAATGACATTAGGATGAGTTGTCAAGATGATGGGGTGCACAAACATAATTCTTTGTAGGTTACAAGTAGGACAAGCACCCAAAGGCAATGAAGAAATTCTCAAAAATTGAGTGGGCAAAACCTTTGTATAAAAAATGGGGCCAAAGGTCAGGTGATGTCATGATGGCATCATAGAGGATCAACACATGCAATGAAAGGATTTGGAGATGGAGGGTGGAGTGGTGGATAGGGGGTGGGGGGGGGGGGGGGGAGAGACATGAGTTACTGTTGGTATTTTGAAATCTTTCCTTTCTTCTCAAATCATAGAGTTGGTGGATGAAATCTACCCAGTAGCATGGTCCCTACCCTGCTCCATAGATCAAATAGTTGGAGGATAAACATCTCCTCTACCCCCTGGATTTAATCTATGTCGTTGAATCAAATTTTGAATAGTCAACTTCAGAGGGGAGAAGAATATTAACATCCAAGCAGTTTGCCCCTTCGGACTAGTTCTGGAAGGTGGCAAGGTGGAGATGAGTGGTGATCCGCCTAGAAGTTGCACGATATTTAACTAGTAGGCCCCTCATTGGAACTTTGGATCCTTTCTCTTACCCTTTATTTTTTTGTTTCATGGAACCGGGGGCTATGACTACGAGGGGGGAAGAAAGAGAAGAAAGACTTTTGGGCCTCTAAAATCTCCCAATTTTCCTTTGATTTGAAGTCTAATCCCTTGTCCCTGGTACTTAAGCACTTCTTAGGTCCCTCCTTTTAAAAAGTTAAATATGTTGCCTCATCTCATGAAAAACAGGGCCTCTCAAGCATTAATTCAAGAGGGGTAGAGTAGGTGACAACACCAGGTATGGGCATTATGAGTTTGTTGTAGTTCCATTTGGTTTAACTAATTTTCCAACTACCTTTATGTTCTTGATGAATAGTGTGTTTTTCTGTATTTGGATACGTTTGTTATTATGTTCATTGATGATATATTGGTATATTGTAAAAATGAAGAAGAGCATGTCGAGTGTTTAGCAAGAATGTTGAGGTTGTTGAGAGAGCATCAGTGGTATGCTAAGATCAGCAAGTGCAGTTTCTTTCAAACTAAGGTACACTACTTGGGAAATGATGTTTCCAAGGAGGGCATAGTAGTAGATCTAGAAAATATAAGGGCCATTATGGAGTGAGTAGTTCCTAGAAAAGTAGATGAGGTGAGATCCTTCATGGGATTGGCACATTATTACAGGAGGTTCATCAGGAAATTCTCATAGATTTCTTATCTGATTACATCATTGCAAAGGAAAGGTAAGAATTTTGAATGGACAGAGGAGTGTGAGGTCATTTTTTAGCAACTCAAGTAGTTGTTGACACATGCACTAGTGTTAAAGATCACAGATTTGGACAAATAATTTGTAGTATGTACAAATGCTTGCAAGAGAGGACTTGGTGGAGTCCTTATGCAAGATGGACATGTGGAGCTAGCACCAGCCATACATGCATTGAATATGTGGAGGCACTAGCTTCTTGGTAGGAGGTTTATATTGATAAGTGATCACAGTGGTTTGCGTATCTATTTGACCAATCGAATATGAATGGTAGATGGGATCGGTGGTTTGCCATGATTAGTGAGCTTTATTTTGACATGAGGTATATCAAAGGTACAGAGAATAGGGTGGTTGATGCTCTTAGCAAGCGAATACATGTAAATCACATAGCAACTATGAGCTCTTACAGGATAGATTTATAAGATAGGATCTTGCAGGCAGGTTAGCAAGATGTGAGGTATATGGATATTGTGCATAGGTTGCAGAAAATTTCAAGTAGTGGTATGGATATAGGTAAAGGTAGTGGTACAAGTACAGGTACAGATGTAGGTGCACAAGATGTTGACTATAGTCTCAAGGCCCAAGGCCCAATTTTTGTGTAAAGAAGGTAAATCCTCCGCATTTTGTGGTTGCGGAACGCGAAGATGTAAACAGTCAAAAAGGGTGTCTGCCCTTATTTTAGATAGCTTGTGTCGCCTTGATGAGATCCGCCCTTGGTCCGCAGGCCATGGGAATGTATAAAAAGTGAGTCTTAGAAGAGTCTAAGGTAGTTTTTAGTACAGTTTTAAGTAAGTTTTTGGGTCTGTGAGAGCTAAGAGTGAATACTCTTAGTGTAGGTGGAGGCTATGTAACTGAGTGCGCAGAGGCCTAGGATAGAAGTTTGTTGCTGAGTGCGTGAAACCATATAGTTGTGTGCACAGGACAGTTAGAGTCTGTACTAGAGATCTGAACCATCAATAGAGAGAATTATTCTGGAAATATCTGTGTATGAGCTATTTTACTTCCGTTATGAATGTTTGTGGTTATGTTATGTTGAATACTGGGTTTATGATTTAATACTATATTGATGTGTGAATCTATGTGTTTTACTTTGTCATATGAATGCAAGTAAGAATATATGTTTATGTGAAGATAACCATGATACAAGTTGAAGTTAACTAATACTTAATTTAATCTAGGTAGACACAAAAGTAGGGGTAATTACTGAGACGCATAAGCGTCTGAATTGACTATTTAGGGTCCACAAAGGATGATCGGAGGCTTTAAATTCGAATAAGAGAGGTACTTTTTTAAGCCCTAAAGGGCTCATAGGTCGGTGTGAAGGAAGGGTTAGGGTATAAAACCGACATCACAACCATCTTAGGGTGCAGAAACTTGGTTCCTGCATCCCCCCATACTGCTTCGGGTGAGACTTCAAACCATGCTCCATGGATTGATCCGAAAAGGGCCAGTAGTGTAGGGATTTTCTTGGCTAATTAACACTAAACCTAGGCCAGGGCCCATGAAGCCAACAAATGGTTCCATCATCGGGACTGGGATCTACATCAAGAAATGTGTGATTTCGTATCATTGGAATCCAACTAAGAAAGAGATCGAAGACTAGTTGGATAGAAAGATCCATGAATTCGCAGCGTAAGAAAACAAGAATGCGTTATTGATGAAAGAAAAGTGGTTGGATAGGTACCTATACACAAAAATACATGAGATATTGTTTTGTTCCTTCCTGGTCGAGTTGTACGAGTGGATCAGGAAATTGGAAAATCACCAAGGAAGGTGGAGGCTTGATGGTCCAATAGTCTGGACCGCAGAGTTAGTGCATAGATTAGAAACCTCTAAAGATAATATCGCGCACATTGTTGATCATTGGATCAATCATATCATAGCAGGGTTCATGATAGAGTTCATGGTCAATACCTCAGTTAGTTATAGCGAGGCAGAGCACCGCTTCTTCAAGGGGCCATGAGGTATGTATTTAAAATCGTTAAATACTTGGATTAAGATGATCTTGTGTGGAAAGCAGGTTATGCAGCTACCTTGCTGTTTGGGGCTACAAGAAGTGGAAGGACATTCAGGAACAAGGGAAGAAAAAACCCTGAATATAGCCCGCTAATTGAACCCCCTCTGAGTGACGATGAGGAAGTAGCATAGGCATCTCCGTAGAGCATTGTTCAGTTGATAATGCAAGGGTTCTCACGAATACCTCACCCACCTGCACCACCTCCATATTCACCTCCGTTGCATACACCTTCGCATACACCACCTCCACCTCTGCCACTATTCAATATGGTGAACTTTGTAAAGATACTTATTTTCAAGGGAATGGGAAACGAAGATCTAGGCTAGTTTTGGTTCGTCGCGAAGGCCGTATGGGAAGCTCAGGGTATCACGTATGATCAAATGAAGAAAGCAACGTTGGTTAGTGCTTTGTAGGACTGTGCACTAACGTGGTACATTAAGTAATGCACTAATAATCTGATGTCCGCATTGGAAGATATCTAGATTTCACTGAATAAGGAATTTAATAGACCTAACTATAAAGTGCAATCAATTATGGGATTCAAGGAGATCATGATGAAACCTAGTGAGACACCTTGGGATCTGGATTAGAGATTTAAGTGTACAATCCGTGAAACATGAATATGACTGATGGGAAGCATTGTGAATGGTTTGTGGCTTCGCTCTTGCCTCATATAAGGGTTTTTCTATCACAATAGAAGATTGGTACCCAGGCGGAAGCTCTAGAAATCACGATGAGATTGCATGAGACACTGATGCAAGATGCTAATATGGGGGTTCAATATATTTATGCACAGTTATAGAACCTTTGCCTATAAATGCAAAGTCTAAAGAAAGATATAAAAGCTCAGGCCAAGGTGCGCAAAGAGGTTTGGTGCTTGAAGTGCAAAATCCAGGGGCATGACAAAGATCACTCTCTAGTTTTCGAAAATTATGTTGCAGCAGGGGGACCAATGCCTCTGAGATCAGAAGCTCCAGCAGGGCCAAGTACAGGGCCCGTGCTATGGTGTGCTATCTTTCAGGTAGCTGGAAACCATATGACAAACAATTTCCATTTTCTGTAGAAATTCGTACAGACACTGCAACAACTCTTCTGCAACTTCTGTCAATCAGTGGGTCATGAAGAGCGCAATTTCCATACTTACGAATTAATGATGGATAGAACACCTACATACAGGGTGGAGGTAGAAACTCAACCTCCAGCCCAAGGTGTTGGAGGAGTGTGAGGTGACTATCAGGGGCACAGACGAGGCTGAGGTGGAGGAGGGCCTGGTAGAGGTCGAGGGTAGTTCATTTGTTACAATTGTGGGGGACCAGGACACTACGTTTGATACTTCCCGAATCTGACATGTCTGTCATGCCGCTATTGTACTCAGTTTGACCATACGACAAAGGATTTCCCTATATTGTTAGCTAATATACACAAAAAGGGGGTGTTGCCTCAGCATTTGACTCAAAACCTGCAAATGATGAGGGTTGAGCCTTGCAAGGAAGATCCTAAGGTAAATATTGTGCTATGAAGTGGAGCAACGACTGGTGAACAAGCAGCTTGAAGAAGGTGAGTGGGTCCACAAAGCACCAGAAAAGGAGACCAGGTTCAATCTAGAAAGAGAAAAAGAAGCATTTATGGAAGTGAAGAAAAGCTTCGTTGAGGCCTCTACCTTAGGGAATCAGGAGAAGTTGGTTGAAGAAATGGACTTATCTATGATTACCACGTTCTTGGAGACCTGCATGAAACTACTACGTGATAGCAAGGATGTGAAAGGACTATAGGAGCTAATCAATAGGTGCAATGGGAAGGAAAACACTACTGACAGACAGCGCGTAGTCAGAAAGATTAGCAGGCATAAGACAATAACAAGCCGTGAGATGAGGTTTACTGCACAAATAGGAGAATATGAGATGGATCAAGTTATTTTAAATTTGGGATCGGATGTGAATGTTTTACTGAAACATACATGGGAGAGAATGTGGAGACTTGCACTACAGTGGTCTCTGATTCGGTTAAGGATGGTGAATCAACAGAAAATCATCCCAATGGGGAGGCTACTGGGGGTAATGGTTGATATTGAGGGCATGAGTGCACTAGCTAATTTTGAAGTGATAGAGATTGTATATGATAGCAATCCCTACTCCATGCTCCTTGGGATTAATTGGGCCACTAACATGAATGGGGTAATCAATCTAAAGAAGCAGAAGATGATATTTGAGAAGAAATCACTCCGCATAGTGGTGCCACTGGATCCTGCAAAAGGACCACACTATACTGAACCAGTCTGCGATTATGAAAGTGATGACAATTTGGACCATATTTATAAGATAACAACGTGAGATCAAGACGAGGTGAATCTGATAGTAGATGGAAGTATTGCATGGGACCATGAAAGTTCCTACATGTCAGATTCAGACAAAGAATTGGAGCACTGGTAGAATCGATTGCATGAAGTCTCTACACTGCACTGTAATATGATGACCAAGACGTTGTGTTGTGTATCATCAAAGGTAAGAAGTTTGCCTTACTATGATGGTTTAACTGATGTTAATAGCTTTTTAGATGCATTTGAGAGAGAAGTGCCAAAGAAACATCGCTTCCAGGCCCTGGACTGGGTGTTACGCACTACACCTGTGAGATGGTGGGGTATACACAAGGATAGTTTTGATGATTGGCATGTATACAAAAAAATTATGAGGGTGTGGTTTGGTCACCCACAAGTGTGGCTAACAGAAAGTATGATGGGAGGAATGATCCGCGTGACCCTTTGGCCAAATGGACTGAATTGTATGGAGCTAAGCCTCAGCCAGAGTGAGTCCATTTTTTTTATCATATCTTGGATGTTATACCGATGAATTGGTACTTGGAGACATAACTCCACCATGGAACTGAAGAATGGGATGTTTTGTGCCAAGGATTTTTTATGACATTCATCTTTGCGGATGGGTTTGAATGTATCGACGAAGCGTCGTAGGAGGTTAAGGTAGTGATCTTTAGGATACTAAAGGATCCTCTAGATTTGATTCAACCTAGTTGGACTAGCCATCTAAGCCACGCGCTGGAGTGATACAATGTAACAACATAAGAAGAAGATGAAAACCTGAGGAAGATTAATATCCCTAAGACTGAAGGCAACCACGAAGTTGAAGGACCGCAACTAGAGAACCTAGATATAACTGAACTGCTCAAAACTAGATAAGTGAACATTGGCACGGAGGCAGAAACGAAGTTTGCAAAGATTGGGGATTACTGGGATGATGCGACAGTAGATAAGGTCATTGGACTACTATGTGAATAGTAAGATCTGTTCCCCATGAAGTTTTCAGATCTAACAGGGATAATAGGGGACTTGGGTGTCATGGAGATCACTCTAAAACTCGATGTGAAGCCAGTTAAGCAAAGACCTTACTTCCTCAATCTGAAGTATAAAGAAAGGATCCATTTGGAGTTGGATAAAAATCTTGCAGAAGGTATCGTTGAACCAGTCGAGGAGTCTGATTGGGTAAGCCCAATGGTAGTTCGGGACAAGAAATAAAAGGATGAGATATGGATAAGCATAGATCTTAGGAAGTCGAATGATGCCTTTTTGCATGATCCCTTCCCAACTTCATTCACCAATCAGGTGCTAGATAATGTTGGCAAGCAAGAAGCATATTTATTTATTGACGGGTTCTCAGAGTACTATGAGATCAAGATTGCATCGGAGGATAGGAGTAAGATGACCTTCGTGACTAAATGGGGATGCTTCCAATATATTGTGATTCCTTTGGGCTGAAGAATGTGTTGGCAATCTTCTCGTGCATTGTCATCGCAGCATTCAAAGATTTCATTCACAAATTTCTGGAGGTATACTTTGACGATTGGACAATGTTTGGACTGGTAAAGCGCCACGTAGCAAGTTTGTGCTTGATGGTAGATACATGTTGGAGGTACAATATCACACTCAATCATAATAAATGTTTATTTTGCATCCCTTTTGGGACCTTTCTAGGTCACGTGGTATGCATACAAGGGTTGCTGGTAGACCCTACGAAGATCGTGGTTATAATCAATTTGGAGGCACCAAGAGTGTGAAACAACTGAGCACAACATTGGGGCATACATGGTACTATAGAAAGTTCATTAAAATATATGCCCATATCACCTCGCTTATGGAGAAACTGTTAAAAATGGATGCTACATTCTGTTGGAATGAGGAATGTCAGAAGAGCTTTGATATGCTAAAAGAGAAAATAGTCACCGAACCAATCCTAGTCTTCCCATATTGGAAGAAGGAATTCCATGTGCATGTGGATGCATCATATATTGCAGTGGCATCAATACTGACATAGGAAGGTGAGGGGGAATTGGATCATCCCATAGCAATCGCAAGTAGGAAGTTATCTATAGCCAAGAAGAATTATTCGACGACAGAGCACGAAGGTATGGTTATGGTATACGTGCCTCAGAAGTTTAGGAACTACTTGCTAGGAATACATTTTAAGATGTATATAGACCATTATGCATTAAAGTACTTGGTGAACAAGCCTGTGTTGAGGGCGAATATGTAGATGGTTGTTATTGTTTCAAGAATATGATTTTGAATTTATTGTTAAACTAGGATGATTGAATGTTGGATTGGATCATCTGTCACGCATTGAAACAGGAGAGGAGTCTACCAATTTAGAGGACGGACTACCTAACGCACAACTCTTTGTGGTTCATGTCGCAGACAACCACTTTGAAGATATTATACACTTCCTGATGACGGGAATGGCTCCAAAAGGATATACTAGACAAAAAAGAAGGAATTGGTGGTGCGTGCGGTAGAATTTTCTGTCATTGCAGGATAGTTGTACGAAATGGGATCAAATGAAATACTGCGAATGTGCCAGAATTTGAAAGAAACAACATCCTCACTGAAGCTCATGGAGGAGCCATGGGAGGAAATTATTTAGGCAAATCGATAGCACAGAAGATTCTACACACTCGGTTGTGGTGGCCGACATTGCATAAGGATTCAAAAGCATATTGTAGGGCATGTGATGTGTTATCACTCAGGTTTTCCTAGAAGTTGTGTAAGAGGAAAGTATACCCGAGGTAACCACAAACCAACCTTTTAGATGCAGAATCTAGCCAATCTGCATCCAGAGAGGGCTCTCTCTTTATGATTTATCTTTGTTCTTGGAAGGTTTAGGCTAGTTATAGATTCAAGAGTTTGTTTTGGGAAAATGGTGGAATCCACAAACTAAGGGCAAGATTGAGAGCTTTCAGTCCATTGGGCTATGGAGTCAAAGGATGGCTTTACTGGATTTTTATTCTAAGCACAAGATGGTATTACAGGGCAAGATAGCTAGACAGAGAACAATCCTTAAAATTTAAAGTGGATGGGATGAATTTGAAGGGATGAAAGGAAACTAAGAGTCTTTCACCATGTCCAAAAGAAAGAAATGAAATGACTACAAATAAAGAGCAAAGAAGAATCCTTTGTTATAGTAACCAACAGTGTTTAAATTAGTAAAGCAAGAGAATTTAAGAATTCATGCTTATAACTAATTTAGAGGAAAACATCAAGAATAATAACATTTGGAAACAGAGTACAATTAAGCAAATTATGTTTCAACCTCTTATGCAAATTATTCAGGAATGGATATGATGGTATTATGTGTTTAATATTAGTAAAGCAAGAGCATTTAAGAATTCATGCTTATAACTAATTTGGAAGAAAAAATCAAGAATAATAACATATAATAACATAGCACAATTAAGCGAATTCTGTTCCAATCTCTTATGCGAATTATTCATAAATGGATATGATGATATTATAGACTGATATAAAATTTCAGAGAAAGGGTAGAAACACTTATTGAACTGCTGTCCAACACATGAATCCTGCAACAAGTCCTGTGCTTTAAATCCTCATCCATCCAAGCCACGAAAAATTTCTCCAAGCACTTTTATTCTGAAGTTTCAATGTTACAGCCAAGTAATGAAATCCGCTTCAATGCTTCCAAGAATGGAGTATTTATACCAATTCTAAACTAAAATATCTTGAAACAAATATCAAAATTGGTTCACAAATCTCTCCAACTATTTACATAAATAGAACTTAATTAAAGGACACTCAAACTAATGCATCTATTTGGGACTATTTTGTATGGATAGGTGATGAAAAAGAGAAGAATTCGAATTTGATCCAACTCTTAGTTGATGATGAGGCATCCAAGCCACTAACTGTTTCCTTTATTTGTGCAATCTGCTCCAACAATTCTGCAAACTTGGGGTCCAATGATATTTTTATATTTCTCAATCCGTAATAGATATGTAAAAAGTGAAAGATTTTATTGTATATCAATATGTTGGTGAGATAAACCTCTTTCATTTTCCAAAAATTCCTCTCCAGCTATGCATAATAGTCTCTGTAAAAACTATGTGTAAAACAGAGTTTTACAGAGTCTGAAAAATGGCCTGTAAAGATGCGCATGTATCTCTCATTATAAAATCACTGCGAAAAAACTGAGATAGGTTTTTGTAGACAGGTATCTTAGGAAAAAAAAACTCCTTCAGTTTTGTATGAAGTATTTTGGATTGGCCAAAATACTCTCTGCAAAATGATGGCTTAAACTGAAATTTTCTGCAAAAAGTGCTTTCCAACATTGTTTAATATTTCCAAAACCATAATGGCTGTTAGAAAAGTGAGAGAGGTTTTTGTAGATGGCTCTCTTAAGAACATAAAAAAAATTCATTTTTGTAAAATTAATTTTGGATTGATCACAATATTTTCTGCAAAATTATGACTAAAATATGCAATTTCTGCAAAAATGTTCCTTCTTGTTATGTTTTTTCATCTTTTTACTCTTGCTCTTTTGACTGTTTTAATTTCACTTTAGACAAACCTCAATATTCGTGAAAGTATTATCATCTCTTTTTACCATTTTACTACCTTCTGTATTCACTTTTACTGTTTACCTTTGACTGCTCTGTAACTTCGTTTTAACTTTCACTGACTTTTACCTGATACACTTTAACCATTGATACTCTTTAACCATTGATACTCTTTAGCTGTTATGCTTTCTAACCTCTGTTTGAATAGATTTGATAACAATCTTGGAGTAAAAAAATCTTATGACTAGTATTAAGACTTTTTATCCAAGGATGTGATCTTCTGATTACCTCTTCAGGGGACAACCGAGTAGATTTTTCAAGCAATTCCCCAATGGACAAGGGAGTGAGGTTTTGACCAGGTTCAAAATGGAGCATCATATTGATAGCTTGGGGAGTAATGGGGAAAAAAACACTCTGGTCAGGGGATATTATAGCTCTTTGAGTCAGATCATAGTTAGAATGGCAGTAATGGATGATTTCTGGGAAATAAATGACTGAAGGAATGAGATACCTTGCGAGATTGGATTCCCACAACCCTATAAGATCGTGCCCCTTTGAGTATTCGTCTTTGCAGCGACAATAGCTCAATAGGGGACTTTCATCAAAATGCAGGTCTTTAATTTGGAAATATTCATCTATCAAAGGTAAATATTCCAATTCACGGTGAGGAGCATTCAGTGGAGTAATATTCAAAGCTGCCGACACTTCCATTTTGGTTCTTGTGGATTCAAAATGGAGGCTTTTGGTTTTACTCACAGGTCGGGCGGGATTTCTAAAAAATGAAGGAAATTGGCACAATTTGTTGGTTCAGGGAGAAATTACACAGTTTTAAAACCTCTGGGAAGGACTCAGTGATGATTTTTAATCACTATTTCAGCGAAAAACAAAGAACACTGAGTTTTACTTGCAGTCAGGGCGGGGATTGCCAGGTGGACAAACCACGGTGGCACGAAACTTTTCGGAAGTTTTATTCATATTTTTGTATTTAAACATACATATGGCATGTTTAAAGTTTTTGTAT
>APFE031293201.1:24490-41198 GCA_000404065.3 Pinus taeda
TGAGTAAGCCAAGTTGAAACAGTTTGACTTATTCATGAATTGTGGCAAAGGTTGGACAAGCCGCACACAATTGTTTTATTACAAAAATGAAGTAGTAGTGACATTTGAATTTGCACACTTTCCTTGGTCTATTTTTGCTTGGGGTTCATTTCTTTCATTTCTTTTTTGACCACTTTATTTTTCTTACCCTTTGATTTTTCTTTTAGGGTATACCCTCTTTACATTTTTTAACTTTTTTGATTTTTTGGTTTTTCAAGAATATGGAACACCTTTGCTCAAGAAACAAGGTTTGAACATATTCCATAGTTCGATCAAGACAATCATGAAAGATGAAACCTATTGGTATAGGAGGCTAACATGATGGATGCCAAAGGACTGGTAGACCCTAGCGGAGGGATGAGCTTCCATTGAATCTGTAGATATCATTATAGCTCTTTGAGAAGTAGGTGATTGACTTTGTGGGATAAATTCAGCCTCCAAGAAAGAAGACGGATGTGCGGTACGTCATCACCATGAGTGAGTACTTAACCAAATGGGCCGAGGCACGGCATATGAAGGATTGTATAAGCACGATAACAACGAAATTCATCTTTGGTTATGTGATGATAAGGTTTGGTTATCCAAAAAATTTAATGAGTGATCGTAGTACTCAATTTCTTAATGAGATGATTAGCGCGATGATAGAGGAATTTCAGGTTTACCATCAGAAGAGCGTGCCATATCACCTACAGGATAATGGAATGGTAGATGCGTTTAATAAGATAGTATAAAACACGCTAACGAAGGTTTGAAATACACAAAAAAATGACTGGGATGTGCACATGCCCATGGTGCCATGGGCTTACAGAACAACTTGTAAGAAGTTGACTAGACAAACACCTTTCAGGCTAGTTTATGGCGTTGAGGCTATGATGCCAATGAAATACATTGTACCTAGTCTGCACATAGTAGTGTTCACAGGAATGGCAGATCATGGAGCCATGGAAAAAAGGCTTGTGCAACTGGCAGAACTAGAAGAATATAGGTTTCTTGTTGGATTCCATCAACAAGTTGAAAAGGAACGCAAAAAGGCATGGCACGATCAACAAATCAAAGTGCACACCTTCAAGGTAAATGATTTAGTGTTATTATATGAAAGCAATCTTGATAAATTTCCAAGAAATTTTCAAATGCATTAGCTGGGGCCCTATGCAATCAAGGAGATTACCGATGGTGGAGCAGTTCAGTTGGTAAAGTTGAATGGAGAGCCATTCTCAGGAAGGGTGAATGGTAGCCGATTGAAGCCATACACTGGGGATCTGGCTAGATGACTATATGGTGGAAGCACAGTCTTACAACTCTAGGTAACTGAAAGGGGGCGCAAGACTATAAACTACACTAGCCAGGTTGTAGAGCTGCATGATTGGGGTACTGTGCAGAATTGAGGATTGTCACAGTGTTAGCAGAAGCACGAGGGAGTTGCGCTATTGAAGGAGAGACTGCATAGGGTAGCCGAAAAGTGACCGTTATGGTCACTGTTCATGACTTGAGAGTGGGAAAACAACTAAATGAGTAGGGGGGTGACAATTAAGTCGGAATTTAAGAGCAATATCTTTGAAAATATATCGCCACTCTTACATTTATGAACTGATTTTGGGGGCAATGGTCAAATTCAAATTCAAAATTACCTATAAATTATAGATGACCAACCAACAAAAAACACTTGGCATTTTGAGAATTGAGGTGTTGAGCCATCAAGCGCATATAAACCTTGATTGTTTTGAGGCTTTGGTAGAAACTAGAGTGTTTTAAAAATTTCCGAAGGAGACTCGGGAAATTTTAACTTGCATTATGTCGGCACCCATGGAGATTGCAAGTGTTGGGGAAGCCATGGCATCTGAAGGAGCTGCCCTAGAGGTAGCGAGTGCAAATTTACCTACAAAAGTACCCAAATTCCAAGGTCACCCAGACTAATGCCTACGCCACCCAAAGAAGGACCTAAGATGAAGAAGGATAAGTAGAAAGCAACACAGCCAGTGCGTAAGTCGCTAAGGAAACACCAGAAGAAAGACAAGGCTACTACATAGGAGAAGGTTAAGGTAGTAGACCTTGAACTTGATGAGGACATAGAGGACGTTGGTGTGGGTGTAGAAGATGTTGACATGGGGAGAGAAGATGTTGACGTTGAGGGGGCAGACCCTATCTCAAAGTTGCCGCCATATTTCCCTCAGCATTGAGGCAAGGCAAAGGTACCAAAAGACATCGACGAGAACAAAATCAAATTCGAAGGACCTGCACTTGGTGTGTATCCCCCTTTTGAAGTTGGGGGATTGGGATTTAGCAGATATAGAGCACTTTACCCACTTGGTGATTGATACATTCATGCACCGCATCTTCTATAAAGACTCTGGTGCGACTATGCTAGAACCAAGAAAGTGGATAAAAGGGGTGGAGAAGGCATGATTTTTTAACCTACTATGGGTGTCACATTACAACCATGCACCCATAAATTTTATAGTGATCAAGCAGTTGTTTTGCTTGGTGCACGACGGGTGCCTATGGTTAGGGAGATTCGATACCAATCACTGACATGTTGATCCACAGGATCACCTTTCTCCCACACTCAGGTTTGAAACTGGCCATGGAATTTGGCGGAAATTCGAGTGAGTGTGACCTCGATGAACATATGAAGGACAAGTTCAAGCTTGCTAAGAATTTGTGCGGATACTCCATCTCCATCATAACCAATCTTGCGGTTAAAGTAGCCACTCAAATTTTGGCAGGGAAGATTATGAGGAAGTGTCACATAGATGAAGTGTTGGCACCAATGGTTTCTTTAGCATCCCAGTGCACAGACGGCGTACAATTTAACTGGGCACGCTACCTCTGCAGTGGCTTCCTCGTGAACTGCTAAGAAGCACAAGATTAAAGGAGGACATTCCACTGCGCATGGTTATTGTTGTCAATTGTAGTAGTTTCGTGGGACTTATCGGACAATAGACAGTTTCTCGGATTGCACTGGAGATGCCAGAAGTAGTGAAGTTTGCTTCGCTCTGGGACATGAAGGACCCCCAAAGGATCAAGGATAGCAAGATATTTTGGATTCTCATGAAATCAAGCATCCACACTATCATCAATCGCAAGCTGCTACTCTCACTGACTATCTTTAAGCAGTGGTCCAAGTATGTGGATTTTAAGGCGAACTTCCATTGTTTTTCCATCAGAGCACGGAAGGACCCCACACAGAAATGATATGATCTTCCATACATAGCGATAGATGATGCAATTGCCACGGTTCTAGATAATTGGCCCACAGAGTGGCGCAAGGCCTCAAACTTATCAGCTAGGACTAGTAATTCTTCCACGAAGTAGAAGAAGAAAGAGGCTAGGTTAAAGATGGAGCAGTTGGCCAAAAAATTAAGGAAGGAAGCTGAGGACAAAGCCAAAGCAGAGTGCGTGACCAAAACATAGGCAGAAGGGGAGGAGGAAGAGGACGACCATGACTCTTATAGGAGTCAAAATTTTCCTTCTCCACAAACAAATGAGGAGCAGCACTGAGAGCAGGGAGGAGTGGACCTAGAGACTACTCCATTCTAGGTTAAGTGCACATGAGAGCATGAGAAGGTAGGGCTGTGGAAGAAATCCAAGGCCAGAAAATCGTCCCTGGACCCAATCACCATGATAGAGGGTGATTTGAATGATATCGGTGATACAATGAGGGACATGACCACAGAACTACTACAGTGGTTCGAGTAGCAGCAGAAACAGGCCTTGGTCATCATTAAAATGGGTCTGCGTTAGCTATAGATCTAGGAAACTTAGGTGCAGACCACTATAGGGTGGGGCAGCGCGGTGTCAAGCAGTTTAGTATCGGGAACCTCAGACGCAATAGAGATGGTCTATACAATGGATCCTAGGATGTCATACTGCCAGATGGAGCATTAACCAGAGAAGCATAGGCTCACAGGGCCACTATCAATGCCATCAAACAAGTTGGGTTAAACTTTGCTATGCTTCCAAATGAATCCCTTCACACCCTGCTGGATGGTGTGATCACGGAAATATGGGCTCAGGAAAAATACGCCTTGAACGTTATCAGCAAGTATAAGGTGAATAATGCACAGATGTTTGCCATAAAATCGTCTGCAATTGATATTCTTAAGAAGATCATAGAAAAGAATAAGCACGCAATAGTTGTGGTGGTTGAGGCATGTAGGACTGTTCTAGAATTGAACATCCCTGATGATGCACCAATTGATCACAAAACTTGAGTTGGGGGACCAACCTTCGACTCCACCAGAAGTCAGAGAGCAATGTGCGTCCGCTATAAAAGATGTCATTGTAGCTATTGACAACGCTGAGAAGTATTTCACTATGCTCTTCGAGTAGGCACTCAAAGTAGCGACCAATCTGTAATAAGATCCCAACCTCTAAAAAATGCTAATTGAGGCACGAGAGCTATAGCATAAGTATGACAAGGTCAAAGAAACAGTGTGCGCCGTCGCCATCACACAGAGGTTGGCAAAGCTACAGGAAGCAAAGGCCCTAAAGGAATAGGTGGATGTAGCTCAGTGCAAGGAGACAATACTGAAGGCCAAATTGGGGCCTTGGGTGGAGGAATCTTATGTACTCATTGCTTCCATTGAAGGGAGGTTGGCCAGTCTGTGGGTGACACAGCAGAAAATACAGGCGAACAGCGTAAAGCCAGCAACAAAGAAGTTGGTCGAGCATGTTAAGTAGGCGGTGACATAGTGTACCGTCGATGTTGCAGTCGTACTAGTGGATCTGGAAGGTCTTCATGACAAGATCTCCCCATGAGCTAAGTGATTCGGGGTGAGTCACCAGATTTGTGTTGGGGGCTTATTGGGAACGTGTCTCCTGGGGTCAATATTGGGGTTAAAAGCCCAAGTTTTGGGGCTAAAGACCCAAGTTTTGTATAAAGAATGTAAAGTGTCGGCATTTTGTAGTCACAGAGTGTGAAGATGTAAAAAGTCAAAAAGGGTTTCTGCCCTTAATTTAGATAGATTTTGTCGGCTTGATGATATCCTCCCTTCATTCGCGAGCCATGGGAATGTATAAAAAGGGAATCTTAGAAGAGTCTAAGGTAGTTTTTAGTATAGTTTTAAGTAATTTTCTTGCGTTTGTGAGAGCTAAGAGTGAAGAGTCTTAGCGTAGGTGGAGGCTCTGCAGATGAGTGTGTAGAGACCAAGGGTAGAAGTTTGTAGCTGAGTGCGTGGACCCATGCAACTGTGTGTGTAGGGTAGTTAGAGTCTATACTGGCGATATGAACCATCAATAAAGAGAATTATTCTGGATATATCTATGCATGAGCTATTTTACTTCTATTATGAAGTTTTGTGGTTATGCTATGTTGAACACTGGGTTTATAATTAATACCATATTGATGTGCGAATCTATGTGTTTTACTTTGTCATAAGAACGCAAGTAAGAATATTTGTTTATGCGAAGATAATCATAATACAAGTTGAAGTTTATGAATTCTTAAGTTAATCTAGGTAGACACAGAAGTAAGGGTCATTACAAAGGTGCATAAGCATTTGATTTGACTATTTAGGGTCTGCAAAGGATGATCATAGGCTTTCATGAATGTTTTAAAGCTGAATAAGATAAGTATTTTGATAAGCCCTAAAGGGCTTATAAGTCTAGGTGAAGGAAGGGTTAGGATATAAAATTGACATCACAACCATCTCAGGGTGTGGAAACTTGGTTCCTACATCCCTCCATACTACTTCGGGTGAGACTTCAATCCGCACTCTGCAAATTGATGCTGAAAGGGCCAGTAGTGTAAGGATTTGCTCGGCTAATTAACGTTGAACGTGGGTTAGGGCCCATCAAGCCAACAATATATGTGCCAGATAGAAGTGAGCTAAAGAAGGTAATCTTGAGGAATTTTCATGCGAAACCATATTCAAGCCACTCAAGTTATCAAAAGACATTCACCGCAATGAAGAATTTTTATTATTGGTCGAATCTAAAGAAAGATGTAAAAGAGTTTGTGGCTAGGTGCTTGGATTTTCATTAGGTGAAGGAAAAGTGTAAGCATCTAAGTGGGCTGGTACATCCGATTCCGATTCCAAAGTGGAAATGGAAGGTCATTTCCATGGACTTTATCATAGGTTTTCCGAGGACAGTGAAACAACATGATTCCATCATGGTTTTTGTGGACAAGTTGAAAAATGTAGTGCACTTCATTCCAGTCAAGTCTACATTCTCAACGAGTGATGTAGCAAAGGTCTTCATTAGGGATGTGGTCAGATTGCATGGCTTTCTAAAGAATATTGTGTCAAATAGGGATGCAAATTTCACTTCTATGTTTTGGAAGGAGTTGTTTACAATTTTGGGCATAGAGTTGGCCTTCAGTACATCTTATCATCTTCAAAGACAGATGGACATATTGAGAGGGTCAATAGGATATTGGAGGACATATTGAGGATGTACATGATGCATCAGTAGTTAAAGTGGGAAGAGTATCATCCATTGGTAGAGTTTGTTTACAACAATGGGTATCATGAATATTTGAAGATGAGTTTGATTCATGCATTGTATGGCTAGAGTTGCAATACTCCCATCAATATGAGTGATCTGGTTAACAGGGTGTTGATTGGACTGGACATGTTGGCAAAAATAGAATAGGAAATGTAGGTAATCAAGAAGAATTTGAAATAAGCACATGATAGGTAGAAGAAATATGCATATTGGAATAGGTTGTTCAAGGAGTTCTAGGTTGGGGAACAGGTGTACTTACTTATCAAATCAAAGAAGAGCTCCTTGCATATTGGATCATGTGCCAAGATGGCACCCCGGTTTTGTGGACCTTTTGGTATTATTGAGAGGATCAAACCAGTAGCCTATCAACTTGCACTACCTCTAAAAGTGAAATTCCATGATGTTTTCCATGTGACATTGATTAATAAATTTGTTAAATATGTTCATAATGTGATTGAATGGTTTTTATTACAGGTGGAGCCAGATTGAGAATTCCATCAAGAGCCTCAATGTATATTGCAGAGAAAGGTGCTCATCCTCTAGAAGAGAGCAATTGAGTAGGTTGAAGTGTAATGGATGCACTTTGGGCCAAATGAAGCTACATGGGAGATGGCGGATCAGGTGTGGGCTATGTATCCTTCATTGTTTGTCGTTAGAGGAAAAGAAATTTTGGTATGATGTTTGGTATATGTTTTGGCATGTGTTTTGGTCAGGTTTGGTATATGTACATATGTATTTGGATGTAAATACCACCATGAGATATGTTATAAAGCTCCAATAAGTGGTATGGGTATCATATCATTATAGTTATCATGTTTTTATGTTGTCATGTGAGTTTGATTTTCAACAGGGTGATCATTGTAAATACTACATCGAGTTATGTTATAAAGCTCCATGGCCAATATTTTTTGTTTTTAGTAGTTTTGATGAGGTATAGGTGTGGTTGAACACTGAGGATGGTGACCCCCAAGGGGGAGGGTTCTGTAACAACCCTAGTGAAAATTCCATGTAATAAAAGTTAATAATTGAAAAATAATAACCACGGTTGATGGGATACTTATTCCAAGTTGAATGTTGGGAAATACATCCTAGTGTGGGTGTTCATTTGGTTTATTATGGCTAAGGAAATTGGCTAAGGCAATGGCTAAGGCTTTGGAAAGCCAAAATGGAAATTTTGAAAAATTTATTTATGAAAATAATGGAAAATAGGAGAAAAGGAAGGTGATAGGTGACAGGTTGCATATGAGGAGGAAAAGGAAGAAAACAGAGGCCTAATTGATAAAAAGTCTTATGAGGATCAATTTGTAACCTTTTTGTAGTTAATTTTTGGAGCTCTTGCATTACTCTCTCTCTCTCACTCTTGGACACTTAGAGTTTTCTTGGAGCACTTTGGCATTCGATCAAGAAAGGAAAAGAAGGCAAGAGGAAGGAAGGAGCAAGCAAGGAAGAGTAGGTTCAGGCAGCTCAGCAAGATTCTTTGTAGGTATCAATTTGCATGTGTGTTTTCCTTGCTATATTTGGCATGCATGGTATTTCATGTGGTTCTTTGTTGTTATTTCATGGGTTTTCTAGGTGTGATAGTGTTTTTAGCCTAGCCTTACCATTTTCAGATAGCCATGGTGTGATGGGGTTCTCATATTTTAGTTGAGCTGGATTTACGAACGAATTCAAAACTAAGTGAGGTGGATCACTGAATAATAGAACACATGGCCTAGTGATCCCTGAACCAGATTGTGGGTTGCCGTAAAGCCAAATTTTTTATTGCCTCAGTGGACCTAGGAATCCTTGACAGGTGAATGGTGGGATATATGGTAAATCATAGAGGTGGTTACCCTTGATTAGTCCTAGAAATACTTTTCGGTTAATGTCGGGATATACGGTAAAGCTTAGAGGGTGGAGTCTCATCTTAGGGCCTAGTAATCATTGGATCGACCTATGGATTGTGGTAAAGCCTAAGATACTAGGAGATAGGAAAATTCCTCATAGTGAAGGTGGAGAAATTCAATGGCATCCATGCTTGTTTTTCCTTTGTGATCTTGTGCAGATCATGTTAAATCCTTTTAATACATGTTTATTGTGTTGGCCTAGTGATCTGGTGTGGATTGCATTAAAGCTTGGTTTCTATTGATGAGGGTGAGGTGGTTTAGCCTCGGGATTCCCTGGTTAGTTCTTTTGGTTTGAGTCTTGTTATCCCCTACAATGTCCCAAGCTGAGGAGGAGATCAAAAGAGGTAACATCTAACCACTTTCAGTTCAGTAGCTAGCCCTACTAAACCAGAGAGGGATCCTTCTAAGGATTTCTCAATGAATAACTAGAAAATAAATTGATTTAGGATAGATGTATAAGTCTTGTTTGAGTATTTGAAAATTTATGGTTTGCTAGACTAGGGATTAGAACAGGTAATTAGGTCAAGGTTTCAAGTATGAAGTGACAGGTATAAAGAGGAGCTAGATATCAATGGGTTATGGTGAACATAAATTTTTTTCAATTTTGTGTAGTTCTGAGAGTTTAAGAGAACATAATAAGCATGTGAAACCATGAATTCATTAGTCTTAGAAGAAACGAATCACAAGCATGATTGCCACATAAACAGAGCTTAAATATAAGAATTATTTCTATTTAACTGCAAGGAAAATCATAGGAAGAAGATAAAATATGAAAATAAATATGATTTCATCAATTAGAAGTTGATCTGAACGAAAACTAACACCATAGACTCACTGAACAAGTATTCCTAAAATATAACTGCAACTGCTCTTGTATTAGCTGTAAGAGAACATAAGGTACCAAGCCTATCGAAAAAATTGCAAGCCCTCTCTTTGAATAAGAAAATGATACATATAGACTCAATTAAAAAAATTCCCCACCTTTAGGATTCGAATTCCTAGGTGGTGGAACTGTTTCCAATATTCTCTCAACCAACAGGTGAGAGTGAGAAGGTCAAATACAAACTCTTTTCTTAGAATTTGTTTTGAATTTTACTTCTTATATGAGGCCTAATTAACCATAAAAACAACCTATGATATCTATTTATTCATGATTACATCATCTAGCCTTGAACTACTGAAAAACTAGGAAATTACACAGTGAAATTCTAAATAAAATTCATAAATTTGTAGAATCACAATGCCAAATTTGAGCCCATGTTTAGGTGCCTTCCTAAAGTCCAAATTGAGATCTGAGAGAATTATCAACTAGAATTTCTAGTCGATTTTCCATAACACCTTTGATTTTTTAAAATTACCCATGGGAAGGCCCTCAAAAACTCATTCTCCCACAATGTCTCCAGAAGCGCAATGTCTGCCAAAAAGAGTGGTAGAATGATGATGTTTGACCAATTTTTCTCCCTTTTCTCAAAATCTGAGCCCTCTCTGAGAAGTATGATGAAATTATTTTTGAGAGGAGGTCATTATCTTTCCAAAAATGTAAGCCACTTGTCCTTTGGAGCCCTCGGGAAAAAGTGCAACGCCTTATGACTAGCCCAATTTTTGAATTTGGTACCAAAATTCTCAAAAAACCAAAAATGCTCAGAAAACCTTCAAAATTGGTCACAAGGTGAAAAATGAGGTATGGCATGTCCTAATTTATTCTTTATAAATAATATCCAAGTTATCCCTCTCATTTTTGTCCTTTAGGGTTTCCTTTAGCTTATTTTTCAACTGCTTGGGCTTGATGTTAGATGTCATGTTTCTAGTTTGATAATGATGTGACATGTGCCTCAATAGTTGATTATGCCTGTTGGATTTTTAAAGACTTTGTTCCAAGTTGTCATTGACCTTATTTATCCAATACTCTCTATCCTCATTGATCTCCAAGGCAATTATGTCCTCCATGTCTAGGCCTTCATCTAGCATATTATGTCCTTTCTCCTCTTTCAATGCCTTTTTGAGTCCCTTGGTCCTTGGTCTCATTTCCCTAAAAAAAATTTTAGTTTCCTCATATTCACTACGATCCAACACTGTTTTTGCTTTGCCTCCTTGGTGCAACACCTTAGATTTCCCTTTTCTCCATGATGAGTCATTTAGCCTTAAGCTGATTGTTTTCTTCCTCAAGGAAGGATATGATGAACCTTGCTCTTGACATATTGTCCATGAGTTCTTTAATTTGAGAATCCTTCTCTTTGATAATATGTTGCATGTTTGAAGGCTCATTTTTTTCTTCCAAGTCCACCAATTCAAACTCATGTTCAATTAGGTCTTCATATTTCACATGTGGTCCTTGTTTTTCTCATGTAGAAGGCTTGGCCCTTTTCTCAACATGAGATGTAAATGCAAGCCTTTTTCATCTTTGATGCATTCTGGTCACCTCAGGTCTAGGTTCCTTGGGAACCTCCACTGACTTTCTTGATGATTCTACCTCCACCTGCTATGTTGATATGTCTTGATGATGAACTGAAAAAGTAGTTTCATGCCATTTAAAAGCTATTTCTATGAATGAATCCCATGTCATGTTCTTTTTTGCTAGCTGGTGGAGAACTATAATATTTATCAAGTTGTGATGAAAAATACTAGGGTAGTGTTCTTTGCCTTTTATTTGTACCTTCTCAGACATTTTAATAAGGCTTCTACACAGATAATTACACATGTTGAGAGGTTTTAGAGCCATGAAATGCATTAGAATCCTAATGTGATATGCATAAAATCTGGAAAATATTCCCTCACAGGTGAAAAACTTCATTACAACCTTCATCAATGGTGCATACTTCTCCAACAAGTACCTAAATGGGATGATGTTTAATGGGCCTCTTTGTAGGGTGATTTCAAGAAAGATTTGTAATGTTCAAGGTCCAAACTCATGCCTTTAAACTAGTACTCTCTGTGATCAGGCATCCTTGTGGTAAGAGAAATGGCAGCTACTAAAAATGTAAATTCAACCCCTACTATGATGGCCCTTTCCCCTTTCAGATTGGTGGCAATCCATTCAGTTATTTTTTCATGGAAACCCACTTCACCTACCCTTTGACAAAACCCTAAACAATTGACATCTTCAAAACAATGCTTGATGAATGGTGATGAGTTGATTTCATTGCAGTTGGTAGACTCATATCTTAGGATTTTACCTCCTTTATGGTATTTTCTCTTTCTGATGATGAAGAATATCCCTCCATTATGATAGAAACCCTAGATAATAGGAAAATGGAAAAACAGTGAGGAATGAGTGAAATGATGAAATTATGGGGTTGGGGACAGGAAATGATGGTAGGGGAATTTTGGGAGGTGAATATGGGTTGTAAGAAACTTAGGAAGTTTGAATGGAGTGAAATGAGGGAAAGAAATGACTAGGAAATTGAAAAACAGTCCTGCTAGGAAGTTTTCCCAAAATGATAGGTATGAGCTAGGGTTTATGTAAGGGTGAGGTAATCTGAGGGTCAATAAGTTAATTAGTGATTTAAAGGGTGATTTATACATGTGCATCGGTATGAGGTGAAAATTTTACAAGTTTTCAATGTCATAATTAACCAAACCCATCAGTTGCACTAGTCTTGCAGCATGAAAATTCACATAAACCCTATATGAAGAAAACTCACATTTGCATTTATCTTGCCAAAGGAAAAAGGTGAGAAAAATGATGATAATTACTTGTTAATAATATTAGAATAGCAAGAAGTAGGAATGCAAGCTCAAATTTGAAATTTGGGTGAGTTTGGGTGATTTCCGGGCTACTCTGTCATAAGCGAAGTGAAGTGCAGTTCATGGAAGCGCAGCGCCACCTCCAGAAGTGCAGCACAGTTCATAGAAGTGCATTGCCAACTTGTAACTCAATTTTGGAGGACTTAAACTGATCCAAATTAAAAAGGTGATATCTCCTTGGAAATCTCTTGAAGTCTGCTACAAGATGGACTCCTCAAGAACATAATTTGGACACTCTAGCAGGGAGAAAAATTGATTTGCCCAGGGTCACTCCACCAACTTGCAGATCACTTTTGGATATCTTCCACTAATCCCAATCACAATCTGAAGGTACCACTAGAAATCTTAGGATGTCTACTACACAATAGAGTCCTTAAGAACTACCAACACCTGCTCCAAATTCCTGAAAAACTATCTTGAAGTCAAGTTTTCCAGAAGTGTAATAACTCTCCCGTTGCAAGTGTAGTTTGGGCATTTATCTCAAATAATAATACCTGTGCATAAACTGAAGGAGGTATTTTTTCCTTACAATATAATTGACAAAAACCTCTTTCACTTTTGTAATGCTTCTCCATTTGGTTAGAAACATATATTGAAGAAAAAATGTCCCTATGAGAAATGATGAGACGATGTAGTGTACTGGAGCATTGTCTTATTTGAAATAAAACATTACCTTTACCTTTATTTTTCTTTCCCTAAGATTCTAACTCCCTTTACCTAGTGAGTCACATGATGGGCATGCTTTTTTTTTTTACATATGTTAGCATGATGACACATGGAGTGAAACCCTAGACCATGACCTAAAATGAGGAATTTAACCATTTCATGACCCAAGACACTTAAATGAAGATATGATACCTTGAAGAAGACAATGACCATGATGAGTGATGAAGACCATGAGTAAGTGAAGGGACCAGCAGTGACCTAGACACAACTACCAGTAACCAAATTTTTATTTTAAGATTCACTGAAATAACAAAAATTTGACTTGACACCCTAACAACACCTTGTAAGAGCATATTTGATCACTCGTGACAGGTTGAACTGACTAACACTAACAAGTCCCACATTCAAACTTGGAATATGGCATGGGGTTGAATGGTTGAAGAGATAATTGGCTTAGCCATTCTATGGTTGGGTGGAACGTGGTAGTCCCATCTTGGGTTGGCTTTTGCATTCATTAATAAGAGGTTGTTTCCTTGACATCTTATGTGTAAATGTATTGGTGTATATGTGGATTCTATGGCTGATGTATCCTTGATATTTTATTGTTTTTATTGTGGCCATAAGAATGTTTTATCACAATGATGATGTATAGCTCTCCTCATGTTTTTATTTGTAAATGAATGAATAATGTATATATGACCTAATAGATGATAATGCAACTAAAGATATGAGGGGAAAACGATTCTTAGTGATTCTGAAATAAGTATGAGATCCCTATGCTTAGATCTATTGTTTAAACTTGTAGATTAGATATTTGTGACATGTTTGATGAAATGCTTGTCATGGCTAGTAGGGGTCCAACCTAGTCCTTGTCATTGTTTTTGTAAATGCATCATTTTTATGTTGTGTAAATTCATTTCCGAAAGTGTCACTGAATTCTAGGCAGTGACCCAGGCTCTGGTCCTGAAAACATGGCTCAAATCCCAGAGACGCAGACACAACAATGGGAAAAAAATTCCCTGGACACATGCATACCCATGCTATGGGAGCATCCAGAGCCTCCTAGATGCATGCATGCCCATATCAAGGGAGAATTTGGGGGTTTAATGGTCTAAAACCTTAGTTGGTCTCAGGGGTTGGTTATCTAAGTGATTGGGATGGCTCCTAGGAGTTTTTTTGCTAATGTGGAAGGATTTATGGTGTGTTTCCATTAATTCCACTTACTTAAGGTCACCTAGGAGGTTTAATCCCTTTATATTGGCCTCTCATCGCATATTTACCTCGATTGGCCGCTTACTTGGATAGATGTGAGATGAGGGTGTTACATCATATTGATAGCTAGTGGAAAATATAGTGATGTAGCAACAGTGGCGAGTGACATGTGGCACTCATTTTTTGTTGATTTCGGTGTCTGACTAGATAATTGGTAGGTACATGTCAAAACTAGGAAACATGCTAGGCACTAATTAGTCATAGTATATTACATGGAAGGTGACTTTGCAGGTAACGTGGAAATAGTTGGTCTCGTACCACAACACTAGGCACCGAAGTCCATTTTTGTATACAAACACCAAGTCCAATATCTGAAATGACATGGCATAAATGATGTGCATATGACATGGTAATAGAAGCACATGACAGATAGGAATTGGTTTATTTTGACATTATGTGGCAAACCTTGAGGTCTTGGGACTCGCACGAGGACCATGTTTCATAAATTTTTCTTGTGTATTTTGGTTTTTGATGAAAGGTTAGAAATCCATGGTTATAGACCTTAGTCATAGAAATCCAAGGGGTTAGCCCTTATGGGCCCATACTAAGGTACCAGGATGAATGAAAAATGAATATCTCAGGTATGTAGTAGCCTGGTATGATGGAAAATTTGTCGAGAAATGTAAGTAAGCTAGATAAATATTTCGGGTGCAGACTTGTCTATCAGAATGGTATGTTTGGATCAAGACCATAGAACGTGGTCATGAGAGCATAACAACTTAATTCCTAGAGAAAAATATTGGTGTCATGAAATTTGAATTCGGAAGAGCACCAGGGTGGCATGTTAGCACCAATGTCATAACCTACAATTATGAGTTCCTAATAGTCTAGCACTTAAAGCTAAATAATTCAAGTAGTACTTATGCAGGAGCATTCGACTTCCCAGGCAAACTCCATTTTGACTAGATCTAGGGGTTTTCATTAACCAACGGAGTTGGTTCCCTAATTGATTGTAATTATTTAATTATTTGTATCTTCCTATGTTTTCATGATAAATGTTCATAAGTTATGAGAATAAGGATATTATAACTAGATCTCTCTTTTAGAAGACATATTTCAAGAATATTTAAGAGATTTAGATAGAAATTAGGGAAGTTATATTGTTGAAATATTTATGGATCTAATAATCCTAGAATAGAGGTTTAGGTGGGGATTTTATGGATCTGAACTGAATTAGTTCAAAATCGTATTTTTTATAAATATAATCCATTTCATAATGGCTAGTAGAGTAGACTAGTGTGTAAGAGAAAGAGGTAGAGAGGCTTGAGGGACGAGAGTGGCCACAAGGCCAAAAGGGTCAATTGATGTAATTTATACCAAAGGCCTTTTGTGTGTGTGTGTGTGTGTGTTCTAGAGGAGAATCACTATGTTTTTGGGTGTCATTGGAGGTCGATTTTTTGTTATTTTTGGGTGCCAAAACTTTCTCTAATATCTAATGCATATATATTGATCAATGATCCTTGTCCCAACCAAATCTAGAAAGAGTTAAGGATTTTGGTCTTCTCCAACACTATTAATCCTAAAATTTTGTACCTACGTTCATCAAAGGACTATGTATGTATTTATGTATGTATGTATGTATGTATGTAGTCCTTTGATGAATGTAGGTACAAAAGCTTAGGATTAATGGTGTTGGAGAAGGTGAGAATCCTTAACTATTTCAAAACTTGGTTGGTACAGGGATCATTGATCAATGGAGTGAACAATGATCCTACTATAATAAAGGATGAGAGTGGCACATTATGAACTTTACAGGTCAAGAGAAATTACATAAATTTTGTAGACCAAAATCAAAGGAACATATTGTTTTAGGAAAATTTAGTGTTTCTTCAAATGCTTAACCCTCTAGACCTAGTAGCTAGTCTAGAAACAAAAGACAAAGTAATTCGTCACTTTTCCTATAGTTAATAGATAAGAGAAAGAAGAACAAAGGTACCAACCTGTAACACTAGCTCGATCCCTCTCTCCTTTGACCGATTTCACCACTCCTTTCCGTAGTTAACTTGTTTGGAAAGTACCTGCACACAAGCCAAGACAGAAACCCATCAAAGCATACAATAATGATGATCTCTTAGCTAAACATATCATAGAATCAAGAATACAATATACATCATTGTTATAGACATTTTTGGGCACTACAACCCCAATCATAAATTTCCATAAACTAAGGGCTCCTAAGTCCCTAAAAGTGTTGCTTCACTGCCTAAAGGAACAAGATCGCTGATTACATCATCTCCCAGAAGTTATCCATTGAAAGATGCTCATAAATGGTCAAAACTGGACCATACTGAAAACCCAGTGCAGAGGGTGCGATGCATACTGAATGGCTCCTATGTAGGGTGCGATGGTCGGGAATAGACAAATGGCAGGGACAAAATGCGAGGTGGAAGATCATGGAATCTTCTAGAAGCTTCCCCTCTGACACTTGCCTCTCTGTTTTCGACTAGGGATGAGTAAGAGATCACCATTCTCCAAGTGGAAGTAGGAACTATCAAAGAGAGGACACTAATCAAGACCCCAGAAGATGAATCACCTCCCTTCAATCATCTATATATGGATCCCTCATCACAGAGATCCAAAGGCTGGAATTTTGTATCTTATAGAGAAGTGTTGTTGGTTTTCTGGTGTATATTCATAGTGTTGGGTGATCTAAG